>DWMG01000372.1:0-20509 GCA_018244855.1 Elbella merops
GAAGTCTGCCAACCCGCACTAGGTCAGAGTGACAGACTATGGCCTTAACCCTCTCAATATGAGAGGAGACCCATATTCCAACAGTTGAATTATAATAGGTCGATTATTATTAAGCCTTAATGATGTCATTTTTTAGACAATATTTGCGTATGTTCATTTGTAAGAAAATGTGTGATTAAATAATTTTTAAAATGTTATTAATTAATAGAACACACATACGATATACAAGCGGCTATATAGATACTTTCCTAGGTTCATTTTAAGAAACTACAGATATTATATCAAGAATTTTGTTCTGCACGGTTTCTATACCAAATATTTACCCGTATGTTTTCACTAACTGGCAGCAGCCGGCGTAAATAATGCGAGGCGACACGCTTCGCCGCCGAGCGGCTTGTAATTTGACGTATTGGACGAACGGTAGTATCAACATATGGATCGGCTCGCCGGTTGTTTTGCTCGTAACGGCTCGCGACCATTTGGCTAGTAAACATGTCGGTTTTAATCTCCTAACATTTTTTCTGTGGTAACCCAACTTTTATCACACAACGCTTAATACACGGCCCAAAGTTACTTGAATGACATCAATTAATTGTCTGTGTTTAGTCGTTATATGTGTACACTGAACTGTATCTAAATTTTGATTGAAATGAGTACTTATTAGAAATTCTCACGTAAGTTAATTTTTTGTTACCCATATTGAGAATGAGAGTTCTTAAATCTCAATATGCTTGTTATTAATTCTCAATATGCTTGCAATATTGTTGTATCCTACCTTTGGGCATCCTTTGCACGTCGATAATTTTTATTGATGATGTCCAGTGGATGGTATAAATGTCTGCCAGTCATCTAACACTTGCCTCAGAAAGCAATTGATAAAATTGGATCGCACAGTCTGCTCTTCACTCATCAATGTAATCATCAGTCTTATTTGATGATTCCGCTATTGTACATTGTTTCTAAATTACCAGAATCTGTGTTAGTGTACTATGGATAACTAATTTTCTTTTCTTTTAAAATAATGTTAATTTCGGTTACTATTAATACACATTTATTGGATGTACTAAGCATATCTTCTACTACAGTATTATATTTAGTATGGTAGAAGTAATACGTTAGGTCCGGTGCTCCTTGTCTATCCCGTAACATAATGATATAATAATAATAAATATACTTAACATTTGCAGCCATCGTATGTAATTGGGTATCAACCCAAAAGGATAACATTGGTATAATATATTTCAGTCGGGATGTTCGCTTGACCGGCGACGCGCGACGCCTGCGCCACTTGGCAATAAGACCCCACGAACACCATGACAGTATCTGTACAGCACAATTATGTATATATGATAAACACATTCTAATCATGAAAGGCACTATCGCAGAAAATAATTCAAAATAAAGTAAAATCGTTTGTCAATATTTGTATGTAGATACGAATAAAATATGTAGTTAAAAATATGTAGATACGAGTATATGCCACTATGTACCGCCCTGACTTAAGTTCAATTAAAACTATAAATGTTTCAATAATTACTTTATTTAATAAATTAATTTAATCATCTCCATTACTTAATGGTCATACGTGACGACTTAAAAGGCGACATTTATCTATGCACTTCCTTCATAATATCACCTCATTAATGACAAATATAACGTCCCAATTATACGATACAAAATTAATTACTACTATCTTCAAAATAATACCGCTCTTCAAATATTTTTATATGATCTGTAAAAAAATAAACGAATCCAACAGTAAATATCATTGGGGCCCGTGAACAAATGAAACAGAAGGAAGTAAGCAGGGTTACTTCAAAGGAACGCTTGAGCGAAATACAAAAAGGTTTTACATACCGAGGTAGTATTTAGTCATGGCAAGTAAACCGAACTATTTTCGAGGTCGAGGATACAAATTTTATACAATTGTATATGGATATTTTGGCATATGCGCATGGTACATATTTGTTTTTCGTTTTTGTTATAATGTGTATATTAAAGCTGTATGCATGTGTGCATTTGATATATTTTTTTATATTTACAAATTTAATGTAATTTTAATTTGTGATAAAAATTAGTTATTTATATAAATTAGTTCGTTCTTCCATATTATTTTGATAGCCATGACTAATTATTTTTTTTTAAACATTTGTTAAAAACGCTCTGATACCTAAATAATATTGTACCGACCTTAAATATGTAATAGAAATCATCGGGAGATTGATAGTTGTACGCATACACGCTCCGGACCAAATAAATGTTATAAATAATGATGGCAGACATTATTGCACATCATCCGCAATTCCCATCGGGCTCGTAATATGGCATAGGGGTACGTGACCAGAGACCATACAAAGGGAGATTGCCAGTCATTTTCGAGTCCTTTCACGCGTGAACTGGATCCTATTCGTGTCGTTCAAAGACACGCGAACACAATGGAATTGAACACATATCATTCACAATATATATTTCATGTATCATTCCTTCTTTATACCTTAGTGTCAATACCGGTTACTACTAAATATCATAGAGTTTCCGTTTTTAAGATTATATATCGCATCTTGAGGAAATCTGAAATTTTTAGGAGTTATCCATAACACTCACTAAAGTATGTACAGTTTGCCAGACTTTAATTAACTAGCATAGTACAGTGTGGCCTTAATATTATCATAAAAAGAGAAAAACCATGACGAACAATACCACGATAAAGATTGATGTTTATAATAGTGTAATTAGTGACGATAATGACGATGACGATACATGATAACTAGATTCAAAAATAACATCAGACTTCTTCAGGTCAGTCCTAGATGCGTTGTTACATATGGACCGTAAGCTACGCGTACAACATCTCAAATAAGAGGTTATATTGTGGTGTACCTATTACTTTGCGGCTAAAATAAATACGATGTCTTTAAATCTATTAAAATATGCACGCATTTCTATCGAATGGTAGTTTAGCGCAGAGCTCCATACTCGAGTGGAATTGACAGTGTGTCCTTATTTCTCCTTATTCCCTTGTTTAAATAACTCCAACATTCGTGTCTTCGCTTACAAAGGCCCCTGTCACATCATTGTTGCTATTTCAAAATCTCTTTGAAGTACCCTTCCTCACGTGACAGTGTGCGTTCCGAAGCTGCTTATTCTTTACGTGGTTTTTTGTTAACGATAAACAATCGTGATTTGCAAAGCATCCCGCTCATGGCAAATCATGCATTCATTGTATTTGAGTATTTTTATTGCAACCCAGTTTTTTGTTAAGTTCTTCTAAATAACATTGTCCTCAAAAGTTAGTATTAAAAAAGTCTTCCTAATCTGGACACCAATTCTTCCTTCTGGTCTTAAATTCTGTCTGATGTTTTCCCGCTCGCTATCCTCACTCGGACCAAAACAGTTAATTAAAGAGTAAAATATACCACATTTTACAAATAAAGCATCACAAACATATTTTGTTCCAACCGTAACAAACATTATAAACTGCTGTAACGCTTATCATTTTAACGCTATAACTATGCACTGTGTGCGTGATACGTTCATTTTATCAACTCACCGTTTTGACTAATGACTGATTATCATCAGTTTTATTTTCACTCATTTCGCTTTGTGCTTATGGAATATTATTCTAGTTATGTTTATGATTGACTCCGTCTTTGTTTTTGCTTTTACGTGACAATATTACGACATTGTTGTTATTTTAAAGAATCGCATGACTCGCGATATTTCTGCCCGACAGGTACGCGTGTTGTTGCATGATCTGTTAATGTTGTTAACTCATCCCACACTCGTATTGCATTCAAATAAGGTCTGTTGGGATCAGTATTGTGCATAGAATTACTAAGTATATTTCACCGGTTATATATACACATCAATATGACAGCCGGATGCATGTAATAAATGTTGATTTTCTATAGCAAGACAGTTTATTTCCACGGCGACAATTCTTGACAAATTATGTTGGATCAGACATGCGTGTGAGCAGTTTCGTATATATCCCGCTGAAGGTTTATTGCGTGGTTATTTTTAGTAAATCTCCACACGAAGTAATAAAACTTAAGATTTAAGACATCTTTCATTTTATATTTGTTATATTGGTTAAGTACGACGTTGATGAAGTTGGTGTTATTTTCACATGTCTACAAATACACAGACTGATGTTTGCGGGCTTTCATAAGTTTAATACATTCACGTCTACAAAGGGAAAACAAATGAGGACTGGAGAAAAAGTACCTGATGGATGAATTTCATACATAAACTTCCATTCATATACGCCTTCTTTACAAATGTTATCTATAGAATATCTTTACAATTGACCCTACAGTAATTGGCGAAATTTTGTTTTCCACGATATAATATTATAGTTACGTATGTATATCTATGTATATTATTCGTTTCGACTCTTGATGCATAAACAATTAAAAAAGACAAGCGCTTCAATGCAATTGGAGCTTGTACTGTTATCTTTTCGCAAAGTTCAAGGCGATTTCTTTAGGTCGTGCTAAACTTCATGTTTCATGTCATACATAACTTCATGCGATTGTGACTGTTACTTACATATGTATTATGTCGATACTTGTATGGCAAGGTGCATCGTGGTTTCCTTACGGTGACGAGACACGTATAACGTCTCGTAATACTTAGCCACGCGTAACCTTTATTGACGTACAGACTGAAAGTGCAGTTTTCACTCGCCTATCTCTTTAACCTGTTACGGTTCTGGATTGTTCTATGCACGTGTCAGATGTCAGAAGTTCATATTTAAATATCAGAAAGTTCATATTTATATTCCTATTGTAGAGTTCCCGAATACATATGTATATCTAGACGCAGAAAATCTACATTCGAATTGGGTCAATATTAAGGCGGATCTGTTCAGCGTTTTCCTTATTACGATATTCGTGTGTGTATTCGTATTCGTGGGCGTGTTAAATTTCATCAACAAAACGTTCGTGTTTGTAAGCGCTAAAAATAATATAAACTTACATGTACACTGAGCACGTGTCTCACCCCACAGTTGGACGAGGCGGCGAGTTTTGTGGATTTACAATTGATGTACATGCGCGTGGAAAAGTATTGGTGTCTGTCTATCAACATAGATTTCTCATATAGAGAACGGTTAACACTTTTCCAATCGATGGATCTAAAGTGCTTAACTCATGTTATTTACCATTTAAAATGTAATCGAGTTTTTACTGTACTGCCCTAGGGTAGCCCTCGGAATTGAGAATTCGTGGGATTAGCAGCAGGTGCCAAAGCTTATAAGAAAACAACGTTTGTCAAGTTCGATTATATTACCTATAGTTAGTATTCTGTTAATGTATCAGTCGGTCAGAAATATCTCAGTTCGATTTGACACATAAGTTACAACACCAGTCTACTTAGGTTTCCCGGGGGTCGCTCCGAGGGCGGGTCGGTAATAACAATAAATATCTGAGCACTTGACCACACACGGGTCTCTGGTCTTAAACTAGACAACCCTTAGCTATGGTAACCAGAAGCCTGATAAATTACATATAAAAGTATACTTACATGGATAAACTTATACACGTAGACACAATCAATATTTATGTTCGATATAAAAATGTTTGTTCGGGGTGGGAAACAAAAGCGCGGCGCCTGACTCAGCTGTCAATATTTAATCGTAACTAACCCTCCAGGAAAACTTGCATATAAATATACAATTATGTATTGCACATTATTTCTAGAATAACTGTTCGATGAATAGCGGAATTTTATTAATTAATACGGGTTAAGTAGTTTATTACAATTTACATCTAAGCAACTACATATTTTGTATAACTTTTAATATTGATTTCACAAATACCTTCATGTATCATTGTTATCTGCAGTAATTCGTCGCGGTCTGTTAAAATAAAAAATTATATCATTCATATTTATTTGCAATTCACCTTTTAATAAATGCGCATCCAGGTTTTCGGAGATAATTAATTAATGAGTGATCCATTAATATGTTTAAGAGCGTAAAAGAAGTAAAAAGCTCGGAACGCTCTCCCGTCGGACTCAAGGCCGCATTAGTTATTTTGTTTTGTAGCAGCAGTAACATAAATTCATTGGATGCCGCAATAAATCGAGGGAATTAATGATATCTTTATAGACTTGAACTCGAGTTCATATTCGTTTAAGCCGTTCGCGGACTTAACGATTTTACGTTTTGTCGATGTGTATTATTTTGTCGTCCGAACGCATGATATAAAAATCCTGTCTGGTTTGGTTTTCATCCAATATTTTAGTCAAATATTTTGTTTATGTCATACATTCATTCGTTAATTTAATTCATTCATTTCAATCATTCGTTTTATTGATTCATTCATTTTAATCATTCGTTGTATTAATTCATTCATTTCAATCATTTGTTTTATTAATTCATTAATTTCATTGATTCTTTTATTTCTAAAAAGATTGACTGGAATTCCAAATATGGTTTACCTGTTAAGAGGTGAGCCAAAATTTTATCCTCGGTTTTTAAAAATAGTCTTAAACAATAGTCATTGTTTTAAAATATTTCAACTAAATGTATATTTAAAACGGTCCAATTATAAGTAATTAATCAGCCGTATAAGCGAACTGTTAAGACTGTATATTTATACAAGCAATTCTAGTGAGTAATTAGCCTTTCATGCGAACACACGTTCTTAGGTTATATGTTTATTCAAGTTTCTAGTGAGTATTCGGCCTTATATGAGGACACACACGTAACTAGGATAAATGTTTATTCAAAAGTTTTGGTGAGGCATCAACCTTATTTGGCCAACTCATAGGTTATTGTACTGTTTGTTTGAGTCTCCAATGAGGAATCAGCCTTATATGCGGGACACACGATTTTTACAATAATAAGTTTTATATTATCATGTATATTTTAAACAAATTGCTCATTATCTGTAATTTGATTTTAGTACAGTTTAAAGGTTATCTTTTCTCGATTTCTCGGTATGTAAGTACCTATATGATATTGTGGCGCCATTAAATTATTCGCTTAATAAAATAAGTTTTTTTGAAAGTTAATATTTTTCTTCATAAATTTCATTTAAGTGGAAAAAATTAGGGATAAATATATTCGTGACGAGCTCTGAATATTTTTTGTGTGTGTATATATGTATGTACATATGTTTTGTGTGGGGCATGTAGGCTGTACTATTCAGAATACATTTTACTACTATAGGTACTACAGAGTACATTTTACTATTATACTACAGAATACATTTTTAAAAGAGGTAGTCTTCCATCCACATGAATATCCCAACAGATAATATTTAGGAGAGATTTTAAAAATAATGAGATACTTTAGATATTTATTTACAAAATCACATTATTCAATTAATTTGTTCATAAAGGTACTCTTATCACATGTATTTACGAGTCTAACAAACACTGACCACTTACATCAAAATAACGTAAAGTGTTTCAATCACAGGGAGTGTCTAAAATCCCCGGTTCACAGTTATCGTGGGTGGAGTTTATTTAGATTTTTTCCCTCTCATACCGATTTATCTATGCTAATGGACTTAGTATCTATTACGCTAATAGACTTAGTCGGGCCGCACAGGTTTCTCTATCACCGTGGCTATGAAATGGTCGTAGAACAATTATAGGTATAGAGACATAGAGTTGTATGTAGGTCTACTTAATCTGTTGTTGTAGTCTAGAAATATCAGTACAAAAACATGAATGGCTACTAGTTCCTCAATAAACCTGAAGTGGTGCGCGAAGCTGTCGTACAATTAGATTATAAATAATATCTTATTATGACATACATATAATTATATCTCTTTTTATACTTGTTTTATTTTATACTTTTTATTCCTGTTTCATTTCTAGAAAAATTGATAACAATTTATATTATCGCCAAACTGTTGGTAGTCCATATCAAAACAAAAATTTACTGTAGCGGTCCATCCTAACGATAAGCTTGAGTTGAGTAACACAGCAATGAAGCGTAGGATATCATCAGGTAACAGCCACTCTTTTTGATTAGAAGCGCTACCAGGTACAAGATTAAAATCAAACTTAAGCTTGACATGAGAATAAGTCGTACCATTGTACGCGCGGTCGCACCTCGTCGATCGATGATCTACGTCAGTGATTTACGCTAGATCGTTCGTCGGGTGCGGGTCATCGATCGGAACGAATAGATCTGATTTACTGCGCCCCCGCATTCGCGGTGCTCTCAAACGGCCAATTAGCTCGCCGTAACTATCTGGTGACGATTGATGTCATTTAGTACATTCTCAAGAGATGAACGACGCGAAGAGTTGGTTTTAGTATAAAAATGTACCTACTAATAATGCGAAAGAGGGTGGCGAGGTGTACTGCATTGATGCAACGTGACGACCTGAAATGATTGGAGAAACAATCCTACCAGTCATGATTTGTAAGTTATATAAGCGGTTTAGTTATTTAATAAGTATTTAACAAAAATAAAAAGTCCGTCTAGTAATAGATTTTAAAAACCTTTCTCTAAACGATTTAAACCGAAACCAAGAAACAAGATGTTGACATTAGGTTTTTATAATGAATTTTTAGTTTCTCTTATTAAACTGTCAGTTGTTTGAAAATAAGTCGCTGTCACTCATGACATAGACCAGTCGGACCAATCACGTAACGCTCAGATCGTACCGCGGGTCAGTAATTGAATTGGATAGAGAACGAATCGAAACGTAAGCTTTGATTTGTATATAAAACGAAACGAATTAAGTTGCTCTGTTAACAATATCGATATCTCCTCTGTAACATTTTAACCGTAACGATTGAAATGTTAATAGAATTCACGTATTAAAAGATGCATCACGCATATTTTAGAGCTTTTAGTGTGGGTTTAGAATGATTTATGTTATCTTCGCGTAAATATAAAACATTTAGAAAGTATACTTGATGTGATTTATATGTTGTGGTGTTGAAATATATTTTCGTGATGGTTAACGAAACCAAAGCTATAAATCTTTATGATTTCTCGATTGTATTTATTGGATGCTAATAAGAAGACGATGAAACATGTAATAAAATATACCTGCTTCGTATGGATATATTTAATTGATATATTTCATTATCCATTTGTCCTTCTATTTATCCTATTGTTTAGCCATGCAATAATTCATGTATTGGTTTATTAGTTAAAAATACTAACAGCAAAACAATATATCTTAACAATATATGTACATAATAATTAATACCTATAGGTAATTTAGACAAAATACATACATACAACAGTAGCAGATGACATTAAAAATATATATTTATGGCCAAAAATTACTGATGTTGTGACGTCAGTAAGATTTAAAGAGCAGCGAGTGTCTGATCGAATTAGACGCATGTTGAGTACTATCGTCTTCATTTGCGAGCGTATTGATATTGTCAGCTCATCGTAAAGAAAAGTGCCTTCGGTGATAAAGCCATGACTTGAGTACTTATTTTATTGTGCATAATTTTAAATCTGTGTCCACTTGAAATATTTGTCGAATTAGTTTCAGTGTGCAGAGAAACATCAATCTACTTCGAATGTCAAAAATAATTGCTTATTAATAAAAAATAGATAAAATTATTACTAATCTATGTGTCAAGGACAAAAAACAAACATATGTCAGTTTGGACTTTACGATAGGACGTTGTGAGACCTACAATTTTTTGAAATAATATTTTATTATATCATATAAAGTTATCATATAAACTTGATACCAATTCGTAAAATTTTCGCAACTATATATGTATGTTATGAGTTATTTAGCATGTGGAATTTCAGTTCAAACTGTATCTAAAACCGCATCAAAATCGGTTGTATAGCTGAGAGAGAAGAGTAATTAGACAAACACACAAATAGTGTATTTATGTAGGTATATAAAATATGTAACGTACATGCATACGTGCAAAATCAAACGATAATGATGACACTACGTTAAGAAGACTTGCTTCTGTATATTTTTCAAGATTCTTTTTCATCATTGTATTTATTTTAAATTATTTCACGCTCGGTTCCTCTTCGCTGTCTTATTCCCTTTTATCTTTTGTTTTTGTAAGATCACAGTACATTTTCGCCCCAAACGAATTTGTCATTTTGCCACTCCCGCATGTCTTCTTCATCTGTCATAACATTATTAAACAAGCTTTTTACGCCTCCGCCTTATCCTTTGTCAATTTCACTCAACTCTTTAACTGTGACAAGTGAAATACAGTCGGACATTAATTACCTCAGTGTCACTAACCTCATTCGGTGCTCGCTCGTAAACTTCTTTATTGTCGTTAAAGTTGAGGAAATTTCTTTTTATTAGCGTGCGCCGCAAAGCCGCTTCCCTGTTTTTTATTATTATTTCAAAACTCTGTTACATGAATTATAGTATTGTTTGTTTTCTGTTTTCGTTATACCATTACATGTTCTCCTACAGTCGTATTTACGACATGGTAATGTTCTCGCTACGAATCTATTACGATTTTTGTTTGTGCTTTATGTTTGTTCTAATTTGATGTTAGTTTTCAACCCTTTTAATTTCCGGTTCTCTGCTTGATACAGGTATCCTTTCAGAATGTTAAGGACTAAGTACGGTGGATTAGTAGAAGTCTCTCTCCGATATTCTGTGAGACTTAAAAAGTCTTAAGTCTCACAGAATATCGGAGAGTTAGCACATTAATAAGTCAGCACATCGGAGAGAAGCCAGAGTTGTGAGGTTTCTTGACGACATGACCCTTCACGGTTACAGCAAGTGATATTACAATCTCTGTTCTGAATGTTAGTTCTGTACTTATCGTATTAACATCAAACTTGCAACATTCTCCCACGCAATTAGCCGGTTCGGGCTCGAAGACATGCAATCTGCTATTATCAGCAACGAATCAATTACTTGGTGCGTAGCGCACGGTGTGTTAGCCCCTATCAGTAATCAATGTAAGAAAGTTTTTACACGGCATATATTGCTATTATATGTACATAACGTGTCTTATTATCACATATACATTGCTTTAAACTATTTACATATCGACTATTTATTATTATCGCAATTGTAATATGAGTAATTGTAATAGGAATTGTAATATGAGGTGTATACATTTTTTTAGGTTTTTTCTTAGGACTATATATGTACATAAAAAAAACAATATCCAGAGTTAAAAACAAATAATGTACTTTTGGCAGCCTTTCGGGGCTTTGCACGGTAGTTAATTGAACTCAAATCTATGTGCCCCCTAGTTATAGAGTAGTATGATAGGTGCATTCCAATGAATCGTCATACTGCTCTCAAAATAACTTTGTCAAATATCAATTTGCCGTGACTGGTATGCGAATATTTTTTTTTGCCAAATCTTATAAATTCATGTAATTTAACTTACACATAGATACACTAAACCAGCTAAATGTTCAGTGCATAATTTAATTTATGGTTAATAGAATTAAACATAGGGTACTTAGTTTTGGGAACCTATGTAGAATAATGAAAATTGGAAGTTGTTGGTATCATCAATAACAATCATAATAATTCTTGAAACAGATCTTACAAACAACAGAAATCTCTCAAACAGAAAAACTGCTTGTGGTTTTATGTTTTGATCTACCGTTAAGTTGACATCACAATGTTTTTGTTGAATAATACATAAAGTTGACTCTAACAGTATTTTAAAGCTTCTCGTTTTTGTTTTCATCGATAGTACAGTGACGGATATACCGTAAACGAAAGCAGGTGTGGGCGCACCTATCGTTTGGCCGATAAGACGCTAATGTACGTAGAACTACCGGAGCGCGATTACACTCAATGGGGAACTTTACTCGTTCCGATTTCGTCTTGACGTTGCTACTTTTATGTAAAATACGATTCAGCTGAACTACACACTACACTGTTACAAACATTGAAATTTTACCTTTACTGCCTTCTTTTCGTTCTAATTTTCTATGATTTATTATTAAGCATTAAATTGTGTTGTCGATCAAATTTTGCAATTTAAGTGTTCCGAGTTTTTCTTACAAATAGGATCTACATAGTTGAATCTTGTATGTACATGAATGTCAATAAGGTTTTGTGGAAAAAGTTTTATTGCACTATTCGACTGAAAACAAAAGAAGAGAGCTATTTGAGACAATTTTTGTAGTTAGATTTAGATATAACAAATTATTATTTATCAAACATTGTTTTGAGTTTACCTGTTCAAATTATTCTTAATATAAGATAAAGAGCAACAACACGAATGACCCATTAAAAACATATATAGAAAGAGGCAGTAACGAGGGTAGGTCATTTTCTAAATTATATTTATGTGCGTGACAACATTTACTGTTTCGCCGAACTGTTACGATTTATTATACATGTATTCTCATCGCATTAACACAATCAATTTCACGCCATCTATTTATAGAATCGTCTCTGTTTTTTTCTCTTTCATGGCTGTTATCTTTATATTTCGTTATGTCTATTCCGATTCTGACATTTGGATCAGCTTAATGTTCCATTTTAATTAAAAATTATGACGCATCACCATTGGTCCCCACGTTCCCGATTCCAACACAAAAAGCTTCTATGGAAAGCAGTAATTCGTTGATTTGTTGTTATTCGCCCCTAGTATGACCTTCTTCATCGACCAGTTTAACGTGGTCCCCCGTCAATCTCACGTTTCCTTTCACTCTCAATTCACCAGGAGGCTCATCTCTAACGGTTGGTCGGTATATTTTAATCCTAACAATACGTCTGCTCGCATGAATGGAGGACATGCCACGTCCTGTCCTCTTTCAACCTTTTACGTTTATTATCGTGTGATAAGCAGTCGGTATTAGTAGGCTGGAGGTAGAATTATCTTGTGTGTTCCTTTTTACGCGTGACAGAAATGTTAAAGATTATCATATCTTTAATTTATCGTTCAATGGAGTTCTAAGGTTTTTATATAAGGGTTAAATCTTTTGTGCTCAGGTCGTCTTGTAGAATGCTACTTAAATTGCTTTGCTATTTGTACCTGACGGTTTTTACAGATTTCAGGTGACTATTTTAATTATTATAGACGTAATTCAACGCACAAAAGAAGTAGCAGAAAAATTATTCACTGTATATATGTACATCATATCCAATGAACTTGTTCTTTTTGATTCTAGGTCCAACGCTTAACACAATGCCAACATGTTGTTGATTCTTGAAATTTACTTTGGAAATATATTATCATATTTTATTGTTAACATAAAGTTTAACCCTGTACTCATATTATCCCTTTATTTTGATCGTAAATTAATTTAAAAAATAATTACTTTCAATATCCTATCAAATTTCCATCAGGTTTTAGTCTATAAAATTTCGAACCGTAGAAGTTATAGAGAAATATATACAGACCTGATACAGGGTTATTTATACCTAACAATACCTAATGAAACTGCACTACAGTATCAATGCAGTTTACTAGAGATTTTTATCCTATGTCAGCCAAAGCCAGATGATTTTATCCCATTTTACGCATTCACATAATGTTAGTTGTAAATTCGAGAAAGATCATATAATTGGCGTCGTGTGAAATAGCAGCGCGAACGGTTGCACCCGATCGAGTGCGTGCGTTATTGTTGATGGAGTTTTATTAATAACAATTGATGGTGATTACCGAAGCGTAGGGGACGGGATTGCGGCGACAGTTTCAATGGTTCCGCGCGCACCAATAAATAAATTGTGTCGTACATAAATATTTAAAGTTCATTAGGATTTCAAAATCTATGTCGGCAAAACATATGTGGCAACGGGTCGTTAGATATATCGCGACATTATCTGATTGAAAGTTAGATTGGTTTCAATTTTGAATGTTATGTTACATACACGGATCTCGATTTCAGTGGATTGGAAGATGAGCTAACCCAGTTACGAGAGATGAAATTGGAACATTTTCCATGGTTTATGAGTTAACACCTAAGTCTTTCGTTATGAAATGCAAATGCAGTTACGCAGCCGAAATGTGTATAATCGCTTTTATTGTTGCATTTGGAATATTTTAATATTTATGTTTTGTTATATTTGTATGACTCGTGAAGCTTTCAATGATTCGCATTATTTTTATTCTTTGTTCTTCATAGAGACGTGTCACTACTATAAAATGGCTCACATTTTTTCTCTAGCCTTACAGGTTATTATTGAATGCTATACTTCTGTGCTAATAGTAAAACTGACGGAAAAGAAAGGCGCTTAAATTAATTGGCTACATAATGCTGTTGACGTTATATTTACATCGCCTTAGTTTTTACTTTATGGTTGAATCAATACATAATGTGGAATAAACGATTTATTTCATGTAAATATTTTAAATGTCTTCGAATTATTTGAAAAAAAGTCCACTTAACATGTCCACTTAATGACAAGTCCACTTATGAGATATGTAAGCAAATTTGCATTTCTCGTCTGTTTAGTCGTATTACCTTTAGTAACTTTACTTACATTATTAGATCATGGTTAGCCCTTTGTTATACCTGTTTTTGGTGTGCAATAAAAGAGTATATAAATAAATAAATCATATGTTGAGGGCTACGGCAAATAGTGGAATGCCCTTAAGTTGACTGCCACAGTCTATTTTCAATTCTACGTGATGGTACAGTCGCAATAGAAACTGTCATGCCATTTCACGTCGCGAATCCTTCCCACTGCTAATAATTAAACCTGACTGTGCACCGCGCAGGCACAGTCACATACAAAAATGGCAATGTAAGTTAATTAACACATTACAGTTTTGTATTACGAGTTAATAAATGTTCTATTCATTGAAAACTACTTGACTGAGTATTTTTGAATTAAATTTGAGACAGGCAGAAGATGATTACGATGAAAGCAAATTCTGCTGAATTAGAATGTAAAAATCACATTAAATCATGTTTGGGACTAAATACACTGTCACCATTATTTACGTAATTTGTTTGCTGGCTGTACAAATGAGTGCGTGCAAATGAGTTTATTGACAAAGCAGTGCAGCGAGAACACGAGAAATATCTCGCGCGATGACATCTGCTGCTCTATTAGGTCGGTGTTAACTTGCAGTGTTCATTGTGAGCTTCGTGTTGTCTTACGTCACTGCTATAATCAACTATGTAATCATTTTCTAGCTGTCCATTACTACATTTGTTTTGTATGAGAGATAGGTGGTTGACATGGGATTATCAAAGGTGTTTACGTTTTTGTCTAACGTTACATTCGTAGATTTGTTACAATAATATAGTCAATTTATTTGTGTTTACTTGTTGTTTAATCTCATCAGTGGAACATTTGACTGCCTACTTGGTCGAGTAGCTGCAAGCGTGACTGCCGATCAGCAGGTCCTGGTTTCAAATTCCGGGTCATTTACTATTGGATTTTTCTAATTTAGAATCTCAAGTAGTGACTCGGAGGTTGATAGTAGGAGAATGATAAAATAAATGATAAATGATAGGAGGTAGAATTTCTAGTAGTGACTCGGAGTTGATACGTAGAATTTCTAGTAGTGACTCGGAGTTGATACGTAGAATTTCTAGTAGTGACTCGGAGTAGATTTGTGTCTAGTGTATGGCAATAGGCTCACCACTTATTCCATAGGACTTAAACTTAACTGGTTTACTACAATCCTCTGTCTACGCCTTCGGAGATTTCAGGCGAGAAGTTACGTTTGACTTGACTGGACTTTGAAATTGTTTGTTGTTTATGGTTAAGGAATTTATCATCGGCAATAAGAAGTGCAATGTTAGAAACAAATAAAGTTATAATATAAATAATTGAAACTGTACTCAATTCTCGTAAATACTGAATGTACTATGAGAGTAATAAATAGTGAGAGTTGTTGGGCGCGTGTTAAACAAACTTCGCGCTTAGAAAATTCTATATATAGCTCTAATTGGAAATGTTTGGAATTTTACTGATTGTTTGTTAACAATTTCCAAGACGAATCCAATTACCGCTCTCGCTCGTTACGTGATTTCAGTTACAAAACGTTGGCAATTTGCATCCGTTGCAAGTTCCAAATTTAATTATTACATCTTCGCTTATGTTCTGTTCTGACTCCGTTGATGTTTATGCATGTTTAAGATGATTTTTACGTGTAATCTTTTTAAGATTAAACGCCGTTTATTTTAATATTAAAGACATATCTCTCCATAATCATCCCGAAACCGTGTTTGCTCTGTTTATTCCGCATTCGACTGGTGTGGCGGTCGAAAGTCTTAATAGAATGAGAAGCATTCTGAGTTCAAACCTTTGTCTAATAGTGGAATGATAGCTAAACGCGTTGCTGATAGTGATAAGGAGGGAAAATCACTATTCAGGGTTCTTTTCTAGAACAATCATCGCTGCACCTACATATGTCGTTCACATTAATGTGTTTCAGATCGAAGAACTGACATAGTGGTACACGGAGAAATTAGCACAAGACGCGTTTCTCTCGGTCTTTCGCACTTAGAATGCATACAGCTGATGGTAGCAATAATTTGTATTTATATTATATTGACCTCCATTAGATGTAGGTACATATTGTACCCTATGATGGAATGGACTTTTAAAATTTAAGTTTTAATGTAAGCCTTGCATAAAATCTCAATTATAACAAACGCTCAGGGGAATTTGCTTTTATTGAGGGTGGAACTCGACCTAGATGAGTTAAGTTATGCTGTAGATTGGAAGCGAACTTTTAAACTTTACAGTTCATTCGCAATCTACAACAGCGTCAGAGCTGCCAAAGCGTCGTATCGAATATAGTAGTATATTATTCATTGCTAATTTCATTTCCATAAAGTGTTTATATAAAATCCCTATCGACCATTGTCACCATTGTCTCCGCATGCGTCAGAAGCCTAATGTCGATTGCTTCCTCTATCTGCTCATTGTAAACAACCTGCAAATTACATTTCATATCAATCAACATGTCAATCGTATCCATGAGAAGCTTAAGTATCAGTGGTGTCATGCTCTACTGTAGATATTGTGAAAGTATTGTGCACATATGGGGCTACCTGACCAGAATATTTTCACGTAACATTTGCAGAGGTTTCTCACCAAAAATCAGAAGAGATCGGAGCGAGTCTATTAGCATGAATGTCACTATCATTTAAAAGGCTGTCTTTGTTGATATTTAGATACTTCTAGATTGATCAACTTTGAGCGTTTTCATTTTCGAAATATATAACAATATTGCATTAGCTCTTGCCGATGCATATATTAAAGTTATTTTAGTCAAATTTCGGATTTTCATACAAAGTTCAGTGTACCTATAAGCGTACAAATTGGCCCATTAAAGAATTAATCATTCTATCGGGATGTAATCTACTGCGTACACAAAGATGGTGTGTTTTCCGTGTTTTTATAGCTGTTGCTATTAATAGCTACGAAAGACCATAAAAGTATTTCTTGTAATATACAGTTGCAAATACGGAAAGACCTTTTTCCAATGTTTCACCGCCAATAGCATTAAAATATTTTAACACTTATAATTTATTATGCGATAAATAAATTTATGCCCGTTCTGCGTTCGCCAGTGCTAATGCTAGTTCACGGGTAACGAATGGATAGTAACAAATTAACTTGTTACACCGATGATAAAATGGATAGAAATAAATGGATGGAATAGATATAATAAATCACCAGACATTATCCAACAAGATAAGCTATGAAAATTTGATCGATAAAATTTCAAAAGAGAATATCTAAGGGCAAGCGTAAGCATATTTTGAATCTGTGAATCTTAGTAATGGGAAAATTGCATGAATTTTGATCATACTTTTTGCCTGACGATAACTAGCGTCTTCACATAGATAAAAAACGGAAATCAAAATTAAATTGTCTTGCAAACATTTACCGTAAAACTTTACTATACTACCTACCATCGTTATAAATAATTTCCCGTAAGAAATCCTACACTAAATGCTTAACAAAGTTATATTAATCGCTTTACATAAATAAATACATCTAAGACGTTATGTATACCTTATTGCATTAATATTCATTCGAAACGAATCGCATTATACATTAAATGAGTATTAATTTTTTAATAATGAAAGATCCTAATAAAAGGCGTACGAAATCCATACAGCAAAAGTACTACAGAAACATTTACCGACAACCGAATAACAAGATTTATAGAAGTTATCGCGTGCAAAAAGCTTGAATTTTGTTACTGGACATTAGTCGCTAACATTAACCTAATCTGTAGAGAATATATTATCCACGTCTGCGTTAACGCCAGGGCCAGGATAACCTTTGTAGAGAACATCGCAATATTAACAGCTTCGTCTTATCTTTGCACCGGCTCCATAAGTACTGTAGCGTTTTAAATATTTACTGCACCGTTTTGCACAACTTGTTATCTGTAAATTTCATAAGACATAATTATTTATTGGCATGATTGCTTTGTAGGTATTTATATTTTCTCCTTAACATCTCGATACATCGATCGAATTATACACAAGTAATGATATTTCCAAATATACATTAAATGTAGACGGTACTCCTTTTTTAGTGTAATAGGCAATCATAACTTGCTTTGTGAGCCTAATAGGCAGTCAAATCTCGTCCAAGAAGTCCAACCATAAATTGACATTCCGTTAATATTAAATTCTTTCATGATACGAGTACATTGGTTTATACTTTAGTAGAAATACGAAGCCTGTAAAATTTAACGCTATCTCTGTTTCAATTGGTAATGCAAATAAGGTTAATTCCCGACACCATCAATTCATAGTCGCGCAACATAATAATCGTCGTGCACAAGTGACCGTATCGAATGAGTCCTGATATTATCTTATCCATACCCTTCTGTAATTGCATTTATCTCGCCGGCATCTAGAACCAGTTTTAGTTCTGCGCCCCTTTTCGGCACTGGTTTCATCGCTGTCTTTTAAACATTAAATGTTTTCTCGTAGAGAACATAACTGTTTAAGCTTATCGTCGACTACTTGTCTTATTAGATATGAAGTGTTGTTAGTTAAATAGATTTATCTAGCATTTACATCTTCATAAATTATAAAACATAATTAAAAAATACTAATGCTGTCTGATATTGTTATATGTAACGGTCTTTATATGTATGTTAAGCTTAGTATTAAAAAGTAAATTTGATTTCATCCTTCAATTGCAAGGCAAACCACATTATACAAGAATTATTTGTCTTATTATAAACATCAATAGATGTTTTGTCCTTCGCCCCTTTCAGAATATTTCCTACCTTTTCTGACACAGGCACACACAAATAGTATGAAAGGCAATTTTTGATTTCATTATACAGACTTATAAATAAAATTTATGCACATTGTTCTCGCAAAGAATCCGTTCGTCTACTATCTCGCCGGCGGCTAATAGCGTGTTCAGAAACGCCACAATATTTTCACAGCCCATTGCAACCGTCAAGTGCTATTCGCATTTAAATTCTGTGCATTCGCTTGCACTTTATGTCCATCTATATTTATTATATCTTATGCTTAGCTTGCTATAAACTCGATTGACTTCCATCCAGCTTTCTGTTTTTTATTTCGTTGCAACTATTAGCCACGAAGGTAATCTGTTTTCGAAAATGTTATTTGTATTTGTGATCATATGCCTTTAATACTTTCTTTTTATAAGCATCCGGTAGAGGATTTGAAACGAGACAGATTATTTCTACTTACAGAAGTTAATACGATTAACAAGGACGCTTGTCCACAAGGCGCTGCCAGATTTAATTCCTCTTTACTGCACTTGCCCAGGCTCTTTTACCGTCACTTTAAAAAAATATGATATTTACATAACAACCGTATAACAGGATGTCAAGTCAAAGATAAGAGTGATCGCAATTATCTTTTGTGTTTAACTTGACTTAACATCAGGAATTATTTATTGGAATATATATGTATCTCTCGAAAGTAATTATTCTATTTTATAGTCATTTTATTTTTTCATATTTCTTATTGTTTTTATTACACTGTGACACCGAGTCTCTTCACTTAAGGGATAGGTAGAGAGCACCGACTGCCAAATGTTCTCGCAGGTTTTCATCTATACATATCGTTTTTTTGTTTTTTTATTTTCATCGCTCTAAACCATTCTCTGATCACAGAAAATCAACAGGTCTATCAACGCCTCATGCCATTATCATAACACATTATCTAAACGGTACAATATTTTCACAATCCGGTCCAATAGCGATAAAGATGTTAGAAACTATATTTCTTTGGTTCTTATCTTTTTACCTGTCTTTTGTCTAAATACCTCATGCATATTGCCACAACCACATTCGTTTTTTGTCTATTTCATTTCTATTGTATACGCACTTATTTAAAATTTTTCATTTGTATATTTTTCTTGTTACAAAACCAAAGGTTGTGCGATTCTACTTGGAATAAGAATTTATGGAGACAAGCGCTTTGTCATAAAAAAAATTACAATTCATTGCGGCTGTCACAAGAAATATCATTCCATTATGTTATGGCAATTTATAATTTGCCCGTGTAATTTAATTTGCATTAATGCGGTTGTCATCGACAATTCAATAATGATGGAACTGTTAAATATCTCTTATATTTCGCTTTAATCTACGTCTTAATATATATATATATATATATATATATATATAT
>DWMG01000373.1:0-20462 GCA_018244855.1 Elbella merops
TGATGAGGCAGTCAGCGTGGCAAAATTTTGGGCTAAAACCATTTAGGGACCTATCACAGAATGTGTTTGTCATCGACGCTAAGAAGAAGAAAAGGCTACTAACTTACTAATCGCTTGCATTCATCAAGAAAAACGGTGTATAACTTCATGCTGTACTGCACATCGTCCCGTAACGTCTATGGTATAAGCTTCCATATGTACCGTTATCAATAGGTACTTCGTCCTCGTAATTAAGCAATCTTAAAGCTACAGTTTCTATAAGGGTTATCAAAATAACTTGATCATGTTAGTAAACGATCATGGAACTACCTGCATTACTTATAGTAACGCAAGACCAAGGTAAATTGGTATATAGAACTTGTACCTTGCGTTACTCACAGTTACTGATGTATACGATTGTTATACTGGGCAACTGCACGAGTATCTAATACTTTTAGACACGACCTAATAAGGGATCCACTTCGATACAAATACATCACAAGTGTTTTATAAATCCTATAATCATATATAAATACAGCAGCGACTAAGGAGCTTACAAACATAAGTGTCTCTCCATTCAGTGTGTAAATTTTAACGTTATTTAAGGGAAGTTGCCATACGTCCAAAGTTTGCACAGCTCCGTCCATCGGGAACAAGCTGCAGCATGTGGTCGGCGGTATTACGAAGCCTCTTTGCCATTTATTGTGCTGTGGTAGCGCATCGAGGTACAGTTCAAGTGTTCATTTAATAACTTTCTCTTCGGTTAGCGAAACAAAAACCTAGGTAGAGTTCAATGTTCACGTGACTTGTGCTCACTATGGATTTTTAATTAATTCAGGATTCAAGTCTTTGTTACTACTTCTGTGTCTTAAGTTACATGCTTTTACATCCATGTAATAAATTTTGCTGTAAGCTTGCCAAAAACACCTCCATGACATCACAAAATGTGAGTGTACTAGCGTTAGGCCAAGAATAGATTATTCCAGAGCTGGCAAAATTATTCCAGCAATGACAACAACAATAATAACAAGAATATTATAATAATAATCATTAAAAACTGTTTATTTGTTTTTTAAATCATTTTACACTAGTCTGTAGCTAGTGTCCTTTTAAACATAAACAATAAATAATCATTGCTACATTTTGTCGTTCAACTCATTTGAGTCTCATATGAGAATTGTATCGTTTTCAGCGGCGATACAAAACGACGAGCTCACAGAGGCGCTCTCGCTTCTGTAAATATCAATTTCGAATGTGACGAATAGTTTTTTTCTGTATACTGCACGTGATAGCCGACTTTCGCTCTCGTGAATAGGTCTCACAGTCGCACACAGGGCTACAGAAAGGTGCGAGGCGCATGCCGGCCGCCATTTTGTTTTTGTTTTGTTTCAATTGGACCACGTGATCACGTGTTTTAATTGACATTCGTCACGCAATCATCGAGCGATCGTCTGCTTTAATGGAACTGTCACGTCGCGTGTCGCGTGCAACAAGTTCACGTGACAATAGTATATCACGTTCAAATTTGAATTTAATTGTACTGTGTATACAGGTGCTACGGCAGGCTGCGGATGAATATACTAAAATAATAATCGGTAGCAATGGTTCAGAATTCAGCCTCTTACTCATGTGGTCGTGGGTTCAAATCCATAGGGCTCAGTTCTCAAAAAACACGAGCGTTTTAAAATTAAATACCATTTGCTGTAACGGTGAATGAAAATATCACGAAGAAACCTGCATACATTTGAGTTTACAAAACAAATCGCTAAGGCGTATGAAGTCTGCCAACCTATACTTGGCCAGTGTGGGAAACTACGGCCTTAACCCTTTTTAATCTCATAGGAGAGCCATGTTCCAATACTGAAATAATAAATAATAATAAATAATTAGGAACGTTAATGCCATATGCTACCAGGATGGCCAAGTGCGGGTTGAAATGATTAAAAAAAGAAGAATTAGCAATCGACTTAGCAAATCCTGCGACAGGAGACTCATAACAATATATCAAGTAGTAACGTAACAAGAGTAATGGCCTTCGATCGATTCCACTACAACCTCAAGTCGACTCGCTTGATATATTGCGACAGCTTCACTTGAATTATATACTCCTAGTGATCTTATTGACTTTAAATTGTCTAACTTAATGAATAAAATGACTTTCACCTGGATACTCTTTAGATTAACATAAAAAAAACTTAACATCACGCCTGTATCTACTTGAAGAGGTAGAGGCAGCGAAGGTGTATTACACTCCCACGTTTTAGCAGATACGTTATAAGTTTTATAATGGAATAGGTGGTGAGCCTATGGCCATACACCAAGTAAAAATCCAGACTCCGAGCTATCATTAGAAATTTCAAGTCTGAAAACGCCAATAGCATGTGACCCGATCCTCTGGGTATTTTTAAACGGTGTAATAATGAAGAAACTAATAGCTTTAAGTTTTCAGAGCAAGTTCGAGATAGACAGGCTAATGGCGGTTTGCACTGGCTGCCGGTCGCTTCCGGCGGAACCTCGCCCCGACGAATATTCGCTAGACGGAGCCCGTTTATCATCCCGACGAGTGTAATAGGAAATATCAGGGGTTTTATAAAATAATTTGAGCAAATCATAATTTTGTAACATGTAAAGTGTGTTGTATATATTTTTCCGTGTCGGGCCGGAGAAAGAATACATCCTGCGACCCTCTCCATGCTGTAATACCATGGTGTAGTAAGAGACGACAAAGGAACTTAAATGATGAAACAAGTCGTGCTGCGATCACCAACCCTCATGCCCAGTGTGGGCATTGTTGGCAGACCTCTCATGGAAGGCCTATATCCAGCAATGGAAGTAGACAGGCAGATCATAATGATGAATTTTATAATAACATTTTAAAAGAAACAATTATGGGTTTTATACAGCCACCATTTGTTCATGATATATCTACTCAAATAACACGGGGACATCAACGTCAAATATTTTCGCGTGTTTTCTCACTTTCATACCAAAATGTATACTTAGGTACCTATAATAATTTATTATATAGGTACGAGTACGTCACAAATGGTTTGTCATATTCCAGATATGTATATTGCAATTTGCGTTGCAATTAGAGCATATTCTACCAGGCTGCTCCAACTCGGATTTGTGGAAGTTCGAGTCAGTGGAAAACAACTCGGACAGGGATTTGTTAACTTTAATGTCTCTGATAATACTTACGATAAGAACCTGCAGCGTCAGCTTACAGACACCCTTAAGAGATAGAGGTCTTTGATCAAGTCAGCCATTAGGGGCTACTTGCTTACGGGGAGGGAAGATTACGATAAAGCGATCGAAAGAGGTATGAAGCCTCATGATACCGCTCCACAGAACATAACTCAATAGCACAACGTTACGTAACAAAATGTGCAAGAAGGCAAACAATCGGTCTTCGTCCCCCTAGGACAGACGTCCCGGACACCGGACGGACGGCGGACGAACTACACTTAATGGACTTCCCCTCTCCTTATCTCGCGAATAAAATGTATTTCTCGAGCGAGAGAGTGGACATCTCAAGTCGGTTTGTCCTTTTTTACAAAAAGACGATTCTCTTTTATAAATGAAAATTTTAGTAAGTTTGTACCGAAATTGTCTCATCTTTGTTTCTCTTACATGTAAATTTGAGTTTTTGGACAGTCCTCGCGTCATATTTATGGAATTGTTCCTGTTCTATTATTTGTACAGGGCCAGCTACATTCATATTTCGAACATTAATAGAAGTTTACATAAGTCATAGACGATCAAGTATTGTATAAAATAACAAGGGATTTTGAAAACATATTTGGTTTTTAGAAAATGTATGTGAAAATCTACAAAATCTACACGATACACCAAAACGAAATAAAATATATATAGCGCAGACATAAAAAATATAACTGCAAGTTAGAAATATTTGTTGTTTATAATTGATTTAAAACACAAATATAGCTGCCACAAATTGACTTTATTCCTAGCGGCCTTAACCGTGTTACAGCAGGTCCGGTATCAAGCGACCCGGTTACAATATCGCACATAGTGAAGTAAAATCGTATTTTGCGCGCGATCGCTGAAATAAAATGCAAATTCAATTTAAATTTCATAACAAAACTGTACGGGTAGTACACTTCAGTTAGGGGCAATGTGCTATCGTTTTGTAGTTAACCGTGGCGGGGCGAGGCGTGCAGGAGGGGATAGTCTAGTGGTTTATATTTAAGCCTGCCGCCCCGGGATCTGGAGTTCGAATCCCTGCGCGCACCGCAGACTTTACAAAGATTTGTACGTTTTATTTAAAAGCATCAACGGCAAGGAAAATACGACGAAACATGCACTCCTTAGAGTTGTGCATGTTTGTTCTGTATGGCATGTGGACTCTGGCAGTATGCATACTGTTTGTATAACAGACTTAAACTTTTACTTGGCTCATACTGCGAGGGGTTCACCTTTTTCCAACTTTGCCATGTTAAGTGTTAGTACATGGCGATGGTGTAACGGAAGGAAAACTTCCGGCAATAATTCATATATTGGTTTAAAAATAATCCTAAACATAAAATAGTGTGCAAGACATATTATTTCAACGGAGAATATAACATTTCGTATAGACCTATATAATTTTCGTACAAGATTTCAATGGTCTATAACAAATTATTTGATACGTATCTCTTGCAATACTAACAGCAACTAGTGGTACATGTCACTATCGCTAGTAAGCAACGTATGCATGTTCATGTTACGAACGTGCAAACAAAAGTAGGGCGTCGCAGTTTAGTTCTGCGAATACATCTGCTATCGAAGTCGGGTAGAATTTCGCAACAATTCAGTTTCCGCAGGGTGCGCGTAAGGCGACTTATGCATTCGTATGTTATTTATTTAACGACGCTCCAACAGCATAACATACAAAACATTTATATTAAACCATTTACAAACTTAATGGGGCATGTACATATGCCAATTAGAGGAGCGTACAACATTTTTCAGTTTTAGTTTTTACATATGTTCAATCATTTACATTCAAGGGTGCAAGCTATATCATACTAACTGAATTTCAATATAATGTCTGTATCAGTTAGATTGGTAAATACATATATTGTTTAAAATGTCATATAGGAAAAGCGTACATGTTGTGTAAGACGAGCGAAAGTCGCCAGTGACACGGCATGCGAGACAATCGTGGCTTATTCCAGACGCCAAGCACAAATATATGTATCTTTGCTTTTAAATCTCTTGAAAGCTTTAATGTATAAAAAATAATAATACCTACGTACATTAAACTTGGTGTGAACAGACTTGGTCATGATTTAATCATCGCCAACTTTTATGGTGTTCCGCTGTTGGGACACAGGATCTCCATTCAGAAAGAGAAGGGTTAAGCCTTTAGTCCGCCACGTTGGCTAAGTGTGAGTTAACGGACTGATCATCATTCAATTTAGTTAATTAAGGCCGTCGTAGTGGAAGAAAATATCCAGATCTGCTCAAGTACAGGTTTACGGAGTTGTCGATAAGCTTTTCCGGTAATCAAAGCCAACGCAATCTGCACATAATCTTGCACATTGAAAATCAACTGCCATCTCCTTCCCCCGCCGCCTCACATCTCCGTACCTAAGTTGCGGGTACTACGCTAACAACCCACGTGTCTTCGGACAAACATCGACCTTATTTCGTATGTGATAAACCTCGTATTGGTACAGTGATGATATTTAGGTCTTAACCAAGCGATGCTCTAGCTAGAGAATCCGCGACGCTCCAAAGCGAGGAGACGTCATTTCCTGTTCTCTTCATGCAGATATAGATTCTTGGCGTACGGAGGGTAACATGAACGGAATTTTACGGAGTGTCTTGTACATAGATACATATCGAGTCACGACAGATATATAAACATTATATATCATATTTTATGTTTATAACTACATATATCAATGCATGCGTACGAATTTTACTGGTAACAGCGGCCGAGGATGATCAAAACTCACCTGTCGTGACCGAATAGACAAATACTGAATGATGAGGAAGCAGAACTCTTCGAAACCGGCTTGAGTTTATGAGAGAGTATTGATTATAGAAGAAGCTCGCCATGTCTATAAGGATAGAGATATTTGACATTCGGTACTCTCTAAAAACCCCGTATACATATGAGACTTAATCAATCTCATTATTTATTAGTAATCGACGCTTATTTTTGTTCCAATCGGCGCGAATTTCGCCTTAGAATGAGAAGGGTAAAGACTTTGTTAAACTACGCTGACCAGATGCGGGCGAGTGTGTACCTATACATTGCGTACACTAGAAAACATTGATTCATCTTCGAAAGGTCAAAGGTACATTGCCAAGGATGAGCAACTAGACGACGTTGAAAGTCTACTATCAGAATTAACCAACTAAAGGTAGTAGGTATATCAGATTGAGCGGCATAGATGCAAGTACTAGGAATAATTTTCTTCTCTGTCCGCATTTCTTACCTGCAACAAAAAATAACAAAACATGAATGCAATGTCACATATTTGATCTATCCAGTTGTAAATTTTTAACTGTATGTCACTAACGGAACATAGTTCTCAAGCATTCTTTTGAGAATAAAAGATCTTGGTTCTCGTGCAGCATCATTACTTCTACGTTACTAGTACATATAACATAGCTGAGGTACAGAGCCCACACGCACTCGCGGCAGCAGCATCGCCTCGTCCCTCGCAAACCAATCATCGCGCCCCATTTCACACAAGCGTATTCAGTACGTTACGAAAGCGCTTCAAAGCGCCAATTTATCGCTCGCTTTCATGTAACGGATAAGCCTTTCATACGAACTGGTAACAAACGCCTGTCCATTATGGGGCCTTTTAGCAGTGCGAGCGACAGGCACGAACGATATTTTCCTTTTGAAACATGTCAAGACGTTAGTGGATTTATATAATATGAAGTTGTCAAATTCACTTTTTGCTTGATGTCATAGTTAAGTTATTTATGCCAACATATTACTCACATTTATCAATTACAACATATGAATTATATGTATGTCCGATCCAATGCGTCTTTCACCTTATATTTAAAAAAACACCTACCTCGTCTGTTTCTAGGTTACAAACTACGGAATCCATGTTTAAATACGAGTCCGCCACTAAATCTTCGCATTTGATGAAATATATACACACCTCTGCCTACCGCTTTCGGGATTACAGGCGTGATGTTACGTTTACATTATATATATCAGACATGAAATGTTTTACATATTGTGGTGTTTGCCAGGTAGTCACGTCGTTCTTGGTAAATATATTTTACAATAGAACATAGACAGTAGATGAATTTGTTAGGGTTACGTCAACCGTTTCGTATCTTGATACATAAACCGGTCATTAAAATTCAATCGCACGCTTGCAATCGAATGAACGTTTCGAAAAAATAAACGCCTTCAAATCGCCAGTATAAAAGGATCGTATAACGCGCACTAATTTAATTCCCTTTACGATCGCCGTCAGCGCTTTTGCGCGAAATATTGTGAGCGGCGATTAAATATAATAACGACGTTTTTTGTGCATTAAAAACGATATTCGCTCGTAAAATAGAGTAATGGGAGTTAGGAGCAGCGTACGAGACGGAGCGCGAGCTTTTATGTAGCGCCAGGTACCTCCTTCATGGAGAGATGATTACTACTACTTAATATATAATGCAGAATGGTAGTATTCCAATGTCAATGAATATACTCCTTTTTTCTCACACAGCGTTTAATATATATATAAACAAAAATAGGAAAGGAAGAATGAAAGCATACAGCAGTATGAACCACATTTCCTTTACATACAAATGCGAACTAAAATAAAATGTTCTTGTTCCTTTGAAACAAAGTGGCGTACACGGATCGAGGAGAGATCTCGCGCGTACGTGTGTACCTTACCGGAACAATTCAGTATGATATGGAATATAATATCTTTCTTGTTCTGTTCTGCTTCATATCATTCGCCATTGTAATATTGTCATAAATTTAACCCATCACATACATTACAAAAGGAATATAGAGGGATGAAGGTGGCGAGCGAGATCAAAAGTCACCTATTTCACCAAATAGATCAGATACTGGCAGGTGAAGGTGTCGAAAGTATTCAGACCGACGCGCGAGAATTAAGTCATGGGAGAATGTAAGTGGCAAATATTTAAAACATCCGACACCTCTGTTGAACACTAAGGCGTATCTTTGCCAACTCGCACTAAAGCATTGCGGGTGGAATATTCTGCAGAACTCAAGCTATTGTAGAAGTACCTACTGACTATCAGAACTGTGAAATTTACAGAAATGTGAAATGCAAAAATTGTTAAGGCCATCACAAATATCCAGTACTTAATTTCTGTGTAAGCCCAAATTTATGTTTTACAAATCTGTTCAACTATTCCTCAAGGCACTTCTTTCTGATAACCTTTGTTTGCAGTTGAATGTTATCACATCAGGTATTTCAAATGTTGCTATACTGACAACGGCAAGCTATATTATATAAAGTCCATTGTATGTATTACATCATCTGTCTATAAACTCCTGAGCAGGTACCTTTGAAACATAATTCTTTTATGACATCAAAGATGTAAACGGAGACCGTTAAAGTGTCTTTAACGATGACAAAAGATTTTTAGTGTTGAAATAAAATTTAATGTCACCGTGAGATTCAAATAACGGGGAGATATTGTAATTAAATCGGATCCGCCCCGACAGTGTAATTATTGGCGAGAGTATAAAACAAAATGTAAATGAGAGACATTGTTAGAGGCGCTGGAGATTGTGAAACATTTTAACGAACAAACTTTAATCAATAGGGGCGCGACGCCAATGAGATCTGTTCGCCGAACGTAATAAACGTTCTGCGAATTTTTGTGAAAATTTTTCGTACAATTAAAAAAATGTAGAATAGTACTATCCGACGTTCATAGTTCCCAGTTCCTATACAAGTTTAACACGAGTATACCAATGGCAGACGGTAGAGACGCACTAAGCTTTCTAGCTCAGTCCTCTGAAGTAGAAAATGTACCAAATGTGTCACTTAAATCAGAAAGGGCTTATCGCAGACTACTCAAAATGTTTGTACTTTAATTCTCTTTCTTTATCTTAGTTCATTAAGAAACTTTTAACTTTAAGAACTTTCTCTTAGTTCTTTAGTATACAGCATTTATAAATTAACGAGAAGACTCTTTGCAGTATAGTGTGTCGGTCGCAGCACCATCGGCTTATGTTTTTGCCGCGAAACTACAACATTTGCGATGTTATTTTCCGATTCCTAAGACACAAGTAACTAAGCATCTATTGAAAGAAAATAAGTTTGTTGTCCAATGCATAATATGATGTTTCGTACACATATGTCCTATGGGTGTCGATAGCCACTTACATTAGGAGACTACACCCATTTACCTGCGAAACATTTACAATGTGTTCTGTATTGACTTTAATCTTTTTATATTTTAATGGATAAAAAAAAATTTGAGTACTCCCTTTCAGCTCTCCCTCAGTTTCGTTTTGTAAAAAAGTTTCTTCGAAAACCTAATAACGAGAGCCAAGGAGAAAGGGAATGCCACTCTTGATTAAATAATCGCACTTGATAACGGGCAGACGTTAAGTGACTTACTTGGCTTGGATTTATTTATACAAAAAACAACGGAGAAACTTTTAAATTTCAGTAATTATATGATTGTGCTACTGTATATCATGACGTTGCTGACTGGTAAACTAGACAAATTTTGTACGTAAATATTCTGAGGAAAAAAAAATAATATTACATGTCAGGAACAAGCCTATGAGGGCTCAAGTGCAACCGCTTTCCAGCCACCGCACACACACACGAGCCCAATAAAATAACAGAAAAACGATTACTATTAACAAATAATTCTACGTATTAAATCAGTCCTTAGTAAAAACCAATTATACTTTTAAAGAATATCAGTAGAAACAAATTTCATAAAGCAAGTAATATTATCAATGTCCTTTACCTAACTAATGTTGCCCATATAAGCTATTCTAGTATCTACTGCATTCTTATACGTACATAGGTTACAATTTCCATGAAGACCATTAAACAATTCTGTACAGTTCTTGGGGTCGCATTATCTAATCCGAAAACCTACTATCGCTGTTTCGATAATCTACCTGCAGTTTAATGATTATTATAGCTGATGTAGTATATCAGTAGATCTACTCACTGCGTAAGTAAAGTAGATGTAGAGAAATGACTTGAAAAGTAATAATTGCGGACTTGAGCGGTTATATTGCTTGTTTTATATACAGTTGTCATTCCACGTGTGATGATGTGAACGATTAGCTGACAGTGGACGGATTTGTTTCGCATGTGATTACGCTCATAAGGTTATAGGAGCTGCTCATCTAGTAAGATATACCAACCTGCACATGGTCACCGTGGGAGACTATAGTCTTAACCCTTCTCATTTTAAGGAGACCCGTGTCTAACAGTGGAATGATAAAGATTTGAAGATTATGTTGATGAATCAAATAACTGCCATTCCAAGACCACTTAACTAGAAGCAACCTTGAGCACAAGCCTACCGACGCAATCGAAGGAGACTTAGAGGTTACCCAGGGTACTTCGATACGAAATAATATACATACGAATTAGTAGCCAACTCTTCACTCATTTAGAAGCAGACTCTATTATTACACAATTCTCCAAATAGTCATTAGCGCAAAATCAAGTCAATGTTACAATTGTTTAAGTTCGATCGAATGCTCGAGGCATCATACAATATATTTTGATGTTATACGGGTAAAATTCAATCTCATTATCGTTACCGAGTACCTACAGCACAATTCTCTATTATTCCCATCAAAATCGATCTTACACCCGAAATTCTTTCAGCTGTTCCGGGATTATTTTTATATTTGGGTCCATTATATCCTTTGTATAAATAAAAGCAAGCCACAAAGATTTTATTCCTCATCCTTTTGAGGATCAAAAGTTATAAAATATAGTGCCAAGGTTCCAATCCCGAGTCGGGTCAGCGATTTGCATATAAATTGCTGGAGTCATAAGAGATTTTTCAGTAACACCAGTAATCTCTTTCTGGAAGCGTTATTTTATCAAAAAGATTTTACAACTTTTCAGTTATTTTAGAATTGAAAACAATCATGAAGGATACATTCTATTCTTATTGTACGTACGTTTTGAAAAAAAAAATGGTAATAGCATTTCTCCTACTAGTTTAACACAGATCCATAAAGTGGCAAGTAATCCTCAGGGCGGAAGTATCATAAATTTGGACATAACGCTTCCAAATTAAGCGATATAGCGATATCGCATCGTGCAATTCCATGAGGTGGCGAATTTTCGACGCGACGATTATCGGTGTCATTATAGGAACACCCCGACCATATCCAATATCGAATGGGCCACAGCCCGCTGGCGTAGGGCTGTTAGCCTTCGGAGAAACTAATAAGTCGATTCTGGAAACCGCTATGTTTGTGCTGTATATAATACATATGGATTTCGTTTGAACTGGAAGGGCGAGGATTAGTTATTATGGGGAAATTACTTCATGTATACATACACATACATATGTATACATACATAATTTACAGAATTTTCCTTGCTGTTTTATCTATTTTATTTACAGATCTGTTGTACATAAAAAGATCATGTTCATCATGTTGTACATAAACAGATCTGTAAATAAAATAGATAAAACAACAAGGAAAATTCAAAGGAAATAGAGTGAGTACACTGGAAGTTCGTAGCATACAATTTTCACACATATCCAAATAAAAAACATAATTATAGAAATCTGTACGGCAACAAACACGAGTTGAGAATCACGAAGTCCTAACCAGAGCACAGCCCTGAGCCGAGGTCCGTTCCGCTTGAACATCTTTCTATTTGCCCGCGCTCGATCTCCCAATTTGTGCGCCCGTGTGTGGCAAATAGATATTATTTAATCTCCCGACGAGGACCGTCAACTTTTTTTTATGTTCCTTGCTCAGGTTTTTGAGTGCATTAGTAGCGACACAGACACTTTAACTACGGGTGATTAATCACTGCAGGGTCCATTTTTATGCCGTTTACATTCATTGCTTTCCAGTATATAAAAAAAGTAACATGAGGCCTGTAATCCCCGAAGGGGTAGACAGAGGAGTATAGTAAATCACGCACATTTCACTAATTTTTCCATACACCGGGCACAGACTCAGACTCCGAATCACTACTAGAAATTCCAAATTAGAAAAAAAATCCGCCAAGGGATGCCTGGCAGATGTGAAACATCGAAATTATTTTGTACAAGTCATATGCATAAAAGAACAGATTATGACAGGAACTAAATATGGCATTATGAAAAAATACAATATTATCTACAAATTTTTTTTCCACAAAATGATGCTTGTTTATTCAATAAACATTTATGTTCATTAAATACAAAAATAAAAAATGCAAAAATTTTATTCATATCGCGACAACTCAATTCTTCTAATCAGTGACTTCTGTAATAGTTCCATCGTATAACGTGGCGACGCTTGCCGTGGCGACACATCGCCACGCCAACAATACATTTTATTCATGGCTATAGATGTTTCATATCAAAGTCTTATAGTACCCGACCCGGGATTTGAACCCAGTACTTCAGTTGTAGGACATCTACTATTAAATAACATAAGCACTTATTTCGTAATGAACCCAAAATCAATTATAAAACAGTGAAATTTCTGCAAAATTTGAACTACGTCGTAAAATGTACCGTTCTTACAAATTTCTATAAACTGTAAAATGTTTTGATGAAGTTACCAGCTCAGAGACAACGAGCTAGCTAGAAATTCGAGGCACCTCTCTCTCAAAGACATAATCATATTTGCGGAATGCTCCAGTAAATAGATCTTTAAAGATATTTATTGTAACTTGGGAAGTTCTTCGTCGAAATAACTTCGCAGCATTCCAACATTGAGGTACACTTTTGAAATTTACCATAAGAAAATGTTTAAGATAAATTTGAATACATTTTGTAAGCCAAAAATGTAGAGTAAATATGTCAGGTCAGTATGATCAACATTATAAATTACTCGTATAATGAGATTTATTTATTATATAAGTAAATTGACCCAACAAATGTATCAAAGCTGATTCTGAAACCAACTGTGTTGTACGTGTTAACTATACGACCATATGCTTAACAAATAGGGAAGCAGCCGTTTAGCCGTACGAGTAGACTAGTAGCGAAATGTGGAATACTAACAACCGTAGTTTTCCTTCATTAAAAACATACAAGGTTAGTAAAGCCTTATAAAAAGCAGTTCGCTCTTGAAACTTTAGTTTTGCCTCTGCACGGAGAGCACATAAGTTACCGAGATCAAACTGTTTACGGCCCAACCGCACCGCCGCGTCGAGGGCGCGCGTCATGTCGCTGGCAAATTAAAACTACAGAATGATGACAACGTAAAGTTATGGATACAGATGAAAGCCGCGGAAATACGACTTTTGGCTCAATATCTCATAATGTTTAATAACAACATAAAATCATACGCACAATGTTGCGTACCTAGAACTGATTCAGGAAGGATTCTTAAACAATTGGATATTAAAAATAATTATTAATCGAGGAAAAACAAGGCGATAAATTAGTTATTAATTTCATTATAATATAATGGATAAGTTCTCTATTACATTTTATTCCACAGGACGCATATATAACATCTATTCTATGTCACACAAAATTAGCCTCTCGTTTAATTTCCCGCTTTTCCATCTCACAGAAGGAGACAAGTTACGAATTACAGTGGCAAGGCGAACATTTATCAACAATGCCGCGACGCATTTCCGCGCTACATTTGGTATATATTTAACCCCTAAATACATTTTGCAAAATAAAAAATTCTTTCTCAACCCTATACCGGTGAATTTAATTTAACAGTGGATTTATTACCATCTTGCCAGGTCCTAGTGTTTTATTCTCCCGAATATCCTGTCCGTTTATTACGGTGTACTAATTCCCGCCGCCCGCCGGCCGCGCCGCGCGAGAGGCACACACTAATTACAGTCCCACAGCGCTACATTAATCAACCTCGACGCTGACACCCGCGCCGCTGCCGCGGGTAAAGTTTTCGGCCTATTTCTGAAAATCTCCTAAATATTATAAAATATATTCTGGTTTTTTTCACGTGACTGTGCTTCTTCTGTAATAATTGGAATTGCAAACAAATGACTGATTGTTTTACGAACTTATAGCCGGCTCGTTTTTAAGTATTTATAAGAACAGAAACGTAACAAAATAACGTTTGAATGTTTTCAAAAAATTTTGAATAATTATCTCAGATGTAGTACCAGCTCTTTGTTAAGTTATATAAATAAACAAAGCTGGAACTTTTCCTGTTTCCAATCTGGTGACTAATTGGATTTTGTAGCACTAGTTGCCCAGGAAAGTTTAGGTCACTGGAGTATAAAAGCCTATAAATAGCACTAATGTTAAATGCTAAAAGTCTGTAATAGGTAGAGCTATCGTGTTAAAGAGCGCCCAAAGGAGTATGTCCCTTAAATCACTAAGTTCGTGATCATTTTTAAGAAATCTGTTTCTAATTGATTTAGTAACTTAGGTACGTATGTGGATATTTTACTGTAATCGGTACGTCGACTGCGGGTAATTTTAGATAAAATTAACGACAGTATGTGATACACCAACAATGTTACTCATTGCCATGACTACCTGTTAGGCCACCTTGTCATTTGTGCAAAATATTGTGTAATTTTGTTAATTAATTACACTGTTTGAATTCCTATTGAATTCCAATTAAATATTTTAATATTAAATCTATAAAGGTCGCGGGATATATAACGGGAACGGAAACTGGAATATCTATTATTACTAAGACTAATACAATTGGTATTCCTGAAACTGCTTTGCAATTATTCTGAAAGCAAATAATTTTGTAATTATTTGAATGAAATGTTAAAGGTCAAAGCGTTTATTTTACAGAGGGAAAGATACGACGATAAGATAATTTCAATGATATACGTGAAGGATGTAAAGTGGAGGTGCAGAGATGGGCCCCTGGATATAAATTGAGTGACGCAGGGGGCGCAAAGCTCACTTGTGCTTGCACTGTTTCCATTTCAGAATGCACAAGCAAGAATGAACACATGTTCACGGTTTCACAACAAATTGAAAGCTAGCTAGCAGCTGTGTAGACACTGATTCATTACAGTGTATTTGCTTTGTACCGCGACTTATTAAATAATAATTTGGAAGATAAATAATTCAACGCCCTGTTTATACGAGAACGAGGTAACTTAATGTACGCGAATAAATAATTCTATCAGTTTAGGAAGTCGGTGCCCGTTAGCATCCGATACCATTTGTTACACGGGCGTACCACTGTCTATAGCGGGTCTAATTTAATTTGGCCAAACCTTTATCTAATTCGGTAACTCTCAAGAAAAGAAAGTATACCTTTTAATATCTTACAAACTTGCGTTTGAGAATCGTGTAGAACTAATTCAAAATCATAAACATAAAAATTCGGAATCTATAAGAGCAGCCATAGACAGAAATATTATTATCATACATTATTATGTAAAGAAAGAATGCTAAATATGATATGAAATAAATCGCACTTATGCTGCGATTGTTGTATACAGTGCAACATTAAAATATAATCTCGGGTGTTTTACAAAGTTCTTCCTCACTTTACTAAGCGTTATAATGACGTAAGACACCAATCTGTAACACACGATCGTAGAATAATACATTGCTGGTACGTTTCATCAGTTTGCACAACTTGCTGTATTTGCTTGCTCGGCGCGCCTCGACGCTAATCAAGCTACGTCGTCGTGCAGCGCCCGCGATGCGCTTACAACACCGTACTCGAGCCGCTACTACAGCCGATACACACACCTCAATACGAGTATGTAAGTGCATTGTCATAGCTCCCTCTCTGCATAATGACATCAAACATGTTTCGGTTACGTACGTACAGGAGATTCATAAAAGCCTCGTCTGCTAAAATTTCGAATAATTGTCCTTGGACGTAAAAAAGGAATCAATGGGTTTTATCTAATGACAGATAAACTTTGTAATAATTTAATAAGGAAAATTAAGATTTTGGGCATTTTTTAAAAACCTTTTCGCTCTCGTAAAGAAATTATAATACGTCTCTTATTGGAATACAAATCTAATATGTCTAAGGTGTCATGGAGTACACGTAAAAATTATTAAGAGCATTGCCAGGATATCGTAACTCTTCTACACATGTATACTTAGTAATAAAGTGAAAAGCGAACTAAGTTAAAGGTCAGAGAGATATACGATCTTCAGGCGCGTAGCATATTGCATTCCGGCCAAAGTGTAATTTGTTATAAAATTCTTCGCAACTTTCTCAGCATCAGTAAAATGAGCTGAATTACGAACATAGCTTTAATTTAATTTTACAGTATGGTAGAAGACCCTCTTGCATTCTGCATTCTATACGACCGAACTAGTTTTCACTTGAGTATTATGCATTCCTTAGACATTCCGGTAATCAGAGCGAGATAGCCTTTTCTGTTTAAATTTATTTTGCCCAAGCTTAAAAAACGCGGTTAGTGCTTATTGGTGCAATAAAGAATACTTCAAACAATTTGCTAGGAGGGAAATGAGGTTCTGACGATAGAATAAAATAACTTTGTTAAATACAATAAAATAATCGTTCACGCACAAGTTGGGCAAGGTTTATCCGCGGCGGAACATCTGAAACGCGCACTTATTTAGGAGAAAGGTTGGGAATAAAATGAACTGTGAATACTTGGCATACTTAAACTCGAGTAATGCTGGTTCTCTCCACAATATAATTACTTTGTTGTTGAACCATTATAATAAATATGGTTGGAATGTGTTATTAACACACATTCAGAGCATGTTTAATCAATTCTGTATAAACCCCATAAATACAGTATTATGTTCTATATTCTAAACTCCCTGTAAGACGATCTCACAGGAGCGTATTATGTAGACTTAACTATAAAAGTAAAAGTTTAACTTATGAAGTGAAAATAGTAGCAATAGGGGAGGCAGGAGTCATACGTGGCCGCTGCATCCTATCGATGTCTAAAAACCACCTCGAAAAAGAGTGTAGCATTAGGGTTATTATTTTAATTATCATATCATCACGCCAGGTCTCTTACTTAGAGCAGAAAGTAGGAAGGCCTAATATCCCTGTCCTTATGAACCTGCTCTGCGTTTTCTCCGTCTAGTAACAATAGTTATTGTTAATTTCAAACAATAAAGTTAATAAAGTTGGTATGTGTGGTGGCAAGTGGTAATTAATCGTAAAACGTAAATTTTTTGGAAGGAGGTGTGCGTCTAAATGTGAACGCTGGTCTGAAAGAGCCCTTACCACCGAATCTAATTATGTTGCAAAGTGAACATTTTAACATACGAACATTTGGCGCGTACAATACTGCCCATCAAGTTTTAATAACAATTCATGCGAAGGAAGATTTAGTTGGCACAGCAACACGTCCAAAAGGAATCTATAACAATTATCAAATCCCAGCGTGAGTGAGGTCGTTCTCAACGGTTTACGAAAACGGGCCTGCCCGGCCATTAGCGTTCGGAAAAACTTTCACGAAATATTGAAGCGGCAATTTTTTTTCTCAAACAAAAACCCGCTAACAGCTGCCGTACGTAACCCGCTGTACGGTGAACCGATATGAAACGAGATTTAATTAAAAACTTCGCCCCGCTCTCTGAACAACAATAATCCTTTGCGTTTTAATGTTGTATAGTTAGAAAATAAAATTGCAACGCTTAAAGTTAGGTGTAGGTATTATTCACTGAAATAATGTTAAATAGATTTTCAGTCACATTTGTAAACGAATGAACAAGGGTTAGGTAAAAAACGTTATGATGTTGCTCTCAGTGAATTATGGCGCCCAACGTGGTGCTAAAAGGTGCATTTGCTCCACCAGTTATTGAACAATACGGAATTATTATGCGATGCGAATTGTAACGAGGGAGCCGGCGCCGCGCGCAGGGTCTTGAAAACCCAACTTAATCTGCTCGATTAAATCGCTGAAAGCCGTAATTGGAAAGGAGTTTCTTAGTACAGATGAAGCCCTTTTTAATATGTAGGATTCTATCGGTCTGTTGTACTATTCTTATTAACAAATCTCGCTAAACATTTATCATAGTTCATCAATATTGCCGACCAAATACCGACTTCTTTTTTGTGTAATTACATTTGGATCTTAAGCTTAAATTTCCATTGTTTACATTATTGTCTCGTATTGCAAGGTTTCTCGTGGAGGCAGCTCAAAAACACAATACCAGTGTTCGTCACAACAAGTGTACGAACAGCAAAAGTAATATTTATTTATTGATCATATAAATGTTGTCGGGAAAGCGAGAGAAGCAGTGCTGCTAAAAATTTGGGAGGTTACGCATAATGCGCTTAACGCTTCGTAGCTTTCTCCGCGGGGAATATTAAGAGAGTTTTGACAACATTTTATAGTAGAATATTTTGTTTTTCTTCCTCGTGTTTTTATGACGTATGAAATCATGAAGCGTAGTCGACAGGCGGTCGGTTTCATCCATTTTTATCTGTAGGTACTACATATCCAACAAAGATAATAATTACAGCGTTCTTTTCCAACGGGGCACATGGTAACATTTGTCGTTACAACCTGTCGAAGAAAAGATTTAACACCCTTAAAAATCCTTCAAATATAACGCGGCATGATAGTGAATGTTCGTCGCCATTTTGTTATCTTCAGCGACCTCTAATATCCTCGTAAGCCACGGCCGGCAGGCTGATGATGAGTAACGGCCTCCTAAATCTTTATTCCCGACACGCCGACTAATATTCCGATCACGAACTGAGAATAAACAAATATTTCCACGCACCAGTTATATTACATGCTGACGTTACATAGCGGGAGCCGCGCGACAGGCCCCACGGGGCTGCATGTACCCTGAAGAGGGTATTATTTTTTCTTCTATCTTATTCAATACACTTCACCCTAAATTAGGTACTAATACTTGCTTTTACTAGGTATTTGTAAACAAAAATCGCCTATCTCATCCGTCTTGACTTCATGAAAGATAATGAGAAGTTGTGTTAATTATTTGACCGCCCCGTTGTTCGGGTTGTTAAACACAGGACTACTGATCGAGAGGTCCTAGGTTCTACCCCTGGGACGGGTACCAATGCATTTTTCTATCTTTAAATTATTTGTAGTAATTCGGAGTAGATTTATGTTCGGTGCATGGGCAGTAGAAACGTAGGAGTGTAATACACTTCCCTGACTACCTTCTTAAGGATTACAGGCGTGATATTGGGATGTCACGTTTGTATTCATTATTCTAATAATTCAGATTTATAAAATAAACGATGTTGTATCTATTTATAAAACAAAACAGCTAAATATTTGAAATAAGTGTTTTTAATATTTTCATAAACCATCTCAACGTCCGATGAAGACGAAATAAATTTAAATCCATCGATGATATTTAGACGTATAAAATACTTCTGAAAATGCCAACACCAAACCAGTAAAATTTTTAACGTACAGACATACGAGTAAGACGGGGATCGCACTAAATTTCATGGCGACTCAAATGTGGCGTAGCTAGATTTTTGTAACCATATGTATATGTTTCATGTTACTACAATGTTACTACAACTTACTGCTATCATCACCGAAAATAAGGAAATGTAATGCCAAATTAACATTGGGTTGTCACGGATACCAATAAGTATATACTAATACATAATCTTTTTATTTACATCACCCTCATTTCTCTATACAAGGCGCAATACTATTTTACAGCGAACCCACAACTATTATGCTCATAAACTTACTGAATTCGATGGTAGAAATAATGAATGCGCTCGGAGGGTGCCGCCGTTGTACCAATTCCACTGTGATCAATTGTTAAAACAATTAGTGTTTCAGTATAAAGGGTGCGATTGCCGGTCTATAGCCTAATACAGACACTAAGCCGCTGTCGAGTAGGTATTATATGTACAGATACAGTGCGATGCGTATTCCTTGTAAACATTTGTTCTTATAAGAATAGATTGATAAAAATTCCGCGTTGCAAATTAAAATAAAAAAAAAATAGGGTTAACTTAAAACATGTTATGCATCGTAATAATTGAACGCTCATAACGAACTTATTTGCCGCGGCGCGTGAACTCATACTTGTATGATAATCCGAGAAACATGCTGCGATCTTGTTTATACTCGCGCTGGTGCTTCGTGACGGCCGCTGAATACTAAATGCACAAACTTAGCTTGTACTGAATTTGTTTTCGCTGTACACGACATTGCTTAAACGGATGGAGTGCAAGCAGTGATAGCTTAGTAGCTCAAAACTCAGTCTCTTAAGTTCAAAGTATGGCCCGCACCTCGTTACAAATAATGTACATGTTAGAGGATTGAATGGCACGTGCTGTAACCGTAAAGGAAAATAATGGGAGGTCTGCAAATCTAAAGTGTATGAAGTCCGCCAACAACTATGTATGTATGTAAATAGCTAGTGTGGCAGACTATGAC
>DWMG01000374.1:0-20449 GCA_018244855.1 Elbella merops
ATTCTCGTCGACCTCGTGTGCGGACCCACGGCGCCATGTATTCTCCTCTCGCTTGCTACGACGAGGGCGACGTATCCGTCCGTCTCGCTCGCACGAAGTTCCCGGTGTGCGAGAAGAACGAAGAATATTCCGGAAGCGAGCACCATCAAGAACACGAACACGAGCCGTTGTTGGAGCACGCCACATAACTAAGTGCTGTGATCATAGAACGTAAGTTAATCAGCAGTTCGTTTAAACATTAGTTGTGGACAACTGCAATATGCAACTTTAACCAATAAAAAATAACATAACACAATTATACATTTCCCATTTTTACAGTTCAATTGAAACAATAGGTTTACGTAAAGGGGATGTTAACTTTTACTGAGAAGTAAAAAAAAATCCAACTGCCACCAACCCCTCCAATTTTTCACCCCTAATGTTTAACAATCTGTAATAGTTTGTTTTTAAATTCGTCACAAAATATATTTAATCATTCGGGAAATAATCACACTGAAAATCGATAAAAATTCGAATCGCGTTCAAATCGATGTCGAGTAATCGATTCGCGATCGCATTGTGTTATATTAGTAAGAAGTTGACCGCTAAGTTTATATAAACAGTTAAAAAAAAACAAGATACTGATTATTACCGAATAATTGTTGAGGACCATAATTATTTTTGAATTGTTGTTATTTAATGAAAGATATAGGAGAAAAAAGATATAGGCCTATGTCCAGCAGTGGACGGGAGTAGGCTGATGATAATGATGATAAGAGAAACGATGCACGGATGATTCGCGTTGATGTGGTTGGTCCATTTTCATTTTTACACCCCGTAAATAAACCGTAAAGAACCCGCAAAGTATCTAACGGGTTTTCTAAGAATGACATTTGACACTTGACGTAAATAAATTTATGAAGCCATAGCCATTAATGTAACACCATTTTATATTAGATATTTAAAAAGTCTATATGTAAATACTCGTATATGAATTTCCAGATTGTTTTTAAGGTACAAATATAATATATTTTTTCAATCAGAACATAATGGATTTATGATATTTTTTTATACACCCAATGTCAAGTGTCATTGGATGATGCCGAGTGATGTCACCAGCAACACATCACTTTACACATTGTGACATGTTACAAATGTACTAATATAATAATTAATAATAATATATAAATATCACAGTGTAATTATATTTAGATAGGTATAAATTGTAAGTGAGAACAAAAAGTTCTATTGTGGGATTTTTTGGTCTTTTCGACTGCCACGTGTTTACTGCTTACGGCCGACCGCGAGATACATATTATTGTAGATCGATTAAAATGTATGTCGATTAAAATGTAGAATTTAATTTAGATCAACTTAACAATAATCGATTAATTTTGCGAACTATGTGATTGCGAAGAATTACTGTATTAAAATGTATTATTATTATTATTTAAAAGTGAGAAACTAAAACAAATCTGACAGGAAATCAGTAATTTTAATAAAAAGGAAAATATATGACTACTTCTACTATTTCAATGTAACGTAACTATAATTACTATGGGTCTATAAACGTAAAGAACTAATATTTGGCCATTAAGTACCGTGTCCTATAGTTATCAGCGGGCCGTAGGTAGTGTTTCCGTCGTAAAGAATAATAATAATATCACTCCGGTTGCAATCCGGTTGTCGTATTGTGATAAGGCCGATTATGTGTTCCTATGAAGGTTGCTTGCTGTTATAAAAGTAGTTTTCTTAAGAGTTTTAATTTTTTTTACTTATATTTATGTGGCGAAGCGGAATCTTATCCTCAACAATGTTCTAAGGCTCCCCAGACTCATCGTTCTACTTTCACATTACATCAGTCATTTAGAAAGAAAAATTGAAATATTAAAACTGCACAAGGGATTACCACGCCTATCTTATTATAGATCTTGGCAGACCTCTGTCAAACTTTATTCGATTCGCCGAACTTGATGAAACTTTCTTCGACCTTAACGCTCAAGGGTTGACTTTTGAAACTTGCGACGTCATGATACATTTGAACCCCAAGATATTATTATTCATGTCGTTTATTTATCATATATGTTTAACAGTTATCATATTATGTATTGGACAAATGATTGGTTAAATAAAAATATTCACATTTGACGGCCATTACACTTTAGGCATGCGTACTTTCCATACTCATTTCCGATACATAACTTATTTAGGTAGCAACTGATGCAAAAATACAAACCACGTCTTTATTGGATCGCATGAAGAGACAATTTAAACCGAATCGTTGTATACATTCCCATATAACCGTAACATGTGACTCTCCCAACTATAGTATAACATCATTATACGAGGATATAGGCGTAAATATATACATATATGTGTGAATACACAGAGACATATCTCTCGTATACATATTGAATATTCAATTCTCCACCGCCTACGTGTCTCGGGAAATGAAACTGACTTACGGTAACATTGAGTTCAAAGTGACAAGTGGAACTCGCCCCGCCAGAGGAACGCAACTTTAAATTAATATCGGACGCCGGCGCGTCAAGGCCATCCGTTGTTTAGGTTTTAGCGAGCATCTGTTTCGGACTGCCATTTAATATTTAATGACGACCCATCAAGGAACGATCACATCTGAAACGTATGAAGCCCTTAGATATTTAATTAAAGGTCGTAGATCTCTAAAACATACCAGAATCAAGTTTTTAAAGAGGCTTTTGTAGAGATAATTGTTTTAAAGGATTCAGCCGTTGGAAATTTTTATTCTCTTGCATATTACCTGCTATAAGAAATGTCATATTAGCCTATATCTGTAAGAAATGTTTTTCAACTTGGAAGTTAGTTCATTGTGACGTAGCACGAGTTGAATCGAATGTTGCCAGCTCTGCGGCAGAATACAAGTTTTAATTAGCGTAAAACGGAGCGGAGTCTCGCCGGAACCACGTGTTACTAAAAGATATCATTGTCTGTTTGAACATACTTATTATCTGTTCTATCATTTTTTGTACATTTTTAACATATTTAGCATTTATAAATTTTTATTATTAATTTAATTACAATTCGAACTACATCTCACTGGATATTTAATCGCTATTAATTGATGTCTATCTGATTAAATATGTCTTTTTTTCCTAATTTCACTTTGTATTTTGTTTTTGAGAGGCGTGTTATCGTATTAAAACCAAAAGAAAGGCAATTCCGAAATTGTAACGGATAACAGCGAGCAATTTTCATAGCGTGTCACATTGGTCAGTTATTTTCAAGGTATAAAGTCAAATATCACAACTAAATATTTTACGTATCAAGCAAAATAAGCCATAAATGATGCCACAATTGTTTGTTTTTTTAATGTAACGATTATATCCGATTCGGCTCTCTGTTTCAAAACATTCATTTATAATGAATTTAATATTAAAGTAATGTTAAAGTTAGATGTAAGTCCGAAAGTTACCAATAGTCGTAAAATATGAACTATCCATCACATCCACGGCTATTATATAAAATTTAATGTTATTAGTGAAATATACAATTTATTTTTAAAATACTTTTATTTTTTAAATCATGCCTTGTCACTTATGTTTATTTTTAAGTAGAATTTAAAGAAATCTAGGCCACAAATTGACTATTACTTCCTTGCTTAGTAAAAATCGATTTATAGGTTTCTGGATAAATCGAGAATATCGAGTGATTTTGAATCGATTTTTGTTTAATGTTTTTAATAAGTCCTTCTATATGTTTTAATATTATATTTCGTCGCTTTCCATTCCTTACAAAACTGTGATTCGCTCTCCGCCGTCGTCGAAGTCCTACGCGAAAAAGCAGAAGCGTTCAACAAATTAGGAAAATTGTTGTTTTTTTGTATAACAATAAATTATAAAAATATTAAGGTTTTATTTTAAATATATATTTTAGTGAAATAAGTTTATTTTTAAACAAAATTAGTTACAATATTTTACAATTTGTTCTCAAACATTCACAAATTATATTTTAAAAATTTCTTTACCTTTTAATAATATTGGAATATGTGATAGACGAATACAGATTTCTTAGTGGAAAGGTTGATATGTGTCGACTGTAAAAATACCTGAAATGTTACCATAATCATCACCAATGTATATACAGTATAGCTAGAATGTTGAATATGTTTATAAATAAATATAAAACACGATAAAAGTTTATGAATTGATCGTTATGTATTAAAATGTGGTGTAATTTTGTTCAGCGCCAGATTTGGCGAATGCTTTGTCGATTTTGTAATATACATATATAACATTAAAAGTGTGGAATTCCAATACTTGTTATATGTACTTAGGTTCCAGTTGAAAACGTTACTTGGCATCTGAATTGGTTTTTTTTGTAACGATTTTATTTATAATCATAATATTTGCATAATTTAGATGGACTTTACCATAATTTTAATATATACAAAATTTAAATCTCTATTTATATGTAATTTTGACATTATTTGCGGTTTTATAGTTTGTTTTAATGGGATTTTGAATTAAGAATGTATTTTTGTATGAAATGTTCTTATGTGCAATTAATATTTATAATAAAAAGGAATTCTGTGTCAAAAATTTGTTTATTTCTTTCAATTAAACCTTTCACATAATACCCATATTAATACTTTAGCCACACCCATCCTCACCCCTGAGGGGATCGTACAATATTGTAAAAATTGTAATATTTTTTTAAAAGTTCAGCATTTCGATTCAACATAGAGACGTAACCACACTTTAATGAAACACAAGCACACTTAATTGAAGAGAAGTTAGAATTTTATAAAATATATATTGAAGTGAAAATTGTTTTTTAATTTATATTATAGTCCATTTAAAACACATACATACAATGTACATAGTCTTATAACGAGTAAACGTTAATAACAAGAGAAAAGAGTTAGAACTTTTCTCTTATACCGAGCCGCGGAAATAGAGGTCTGTTTCGTCGAGGCCAGGGTCCGAGGGTCCGTTATGGCGTCCGCATACATTACGGGACAATATCGGCCCGTATTTACATAGTATTGTTCGTGACCACCGAATTACCATTTAGACTACAATACGACCAATACCATCTTGTTTTAATGGAAATCTGCATGCAGTGTTATTAGCTCCCGGATCAAATTTGACATTTATTGAAGCTTACCTTCGGGAGTAGCCTAACGTAAGCCCCGAGGGGATCAGGTGAGTACCCAATGAAATTTATTGGTATAAATTTAATTAAATGTTTTTGGTTTCCAATCTGGTTTTAAGTCTATATTTATATGTACATTTTATCTTTATGTCTTTAAGACCTATAACGAAGTGGATTATATTTCAGACCCCCGTCGATCAACGAACCAATTTAGGAATGAAGGAAACGATGCTAGCTCTGATGCTGATATTTATAATTGATTAATTATGACTTCGTTTGGTAACATATAATAATCTGTATGAATACTCAAGTGAATTATTCAGTGAAAATATCATGTACTGTTGTAATTAAATTAACTAATAAGCATCAACCGTGGTTTGGGTTGTGTTGATGTTTCGATTTTATTTAAAACGTTTTACAGTCGCCATTTCAAATCATGACGTCATTAAAACAACTCCGACTCTGGTGTAAATACCCAACTATTCTGCCACTGTAACATATATTTTTATTCGCTCACACACTATTATCGTCCCTCTGTTTATGCGGCTATCTGGGGATCCATATTATTATGACTATTTTCTTCTTTTGCTATGTCATCCGTTTTCAATACCATCACCCTTTTAACATAGCATTTTGATCGGCGGGTCTCATTAACATATAGACAGGCCCCGAAAAAAATTCGCTATTCAAATTGTCCCTACTTTATTGTCCCTTCGGGGCTTCAAAAAGATAAATTAGGTCCTCTCTGGTCACACCAGACCGGACCAACCTTATTTCGGTTTTATACACAGTTGGTATACGCTTCGAAAATATTTTCAAGTAATCTCTTTTGCAGGAAAGGTAATTTATGTTTCACAATTTATTTTAAATGTAAATGATGATGGGTTTTTGTGAAATGTTCGTTTCATTTTTAATGAGTTTAATTTTTCCTTTGCGCTTTAATAACGAGAAATTCGACAAATGCGTTAACCCTGCGTCTGTAACAATTTTTGATAATACACTGACCTTTAGGTAAATAATGCTAAAAGGGTTTATAAATGTTATAAGGAAAAGTCTACGGTTTTAATTTACATTGGAATAATATCACATCAGGTCCTCTACGGGTTAGACAGAGGGCATAGAGTGCCGAATATCTCTATCTATAAAGACTGCACGCCTTTTACTGTTTCAGAATATTGATGAAAATATTTTGCGTGAGAAATGAATAATTCCTTTTTTAAACATTTAACACTGTTGTACTGCAGCCGACAGTCATGTCGCCGATAATTACGACGTATAAAGAGTTGATTGATTAACGTTGTTTAAAAATCGAAGCCTTTAATAAATTTCATATCTTCAGAGAGTGGCCGAATGCAATTGAAAACATTGGCCGCTGTTGCGAAATAATTGTAATTTTATACTGACACGAATAATGACCGGAAATTGCAATATCCAATAGAATTTTCAGTTTGTATTGAAGCTTGATAAATGGAATAATTAAAGAAAATATTTAATAAAAGACTCTTCAGAAATATCTGTAATGTAATTTATACGGGATATTGGTTCAGGACTCGCTCTAACTATTAAGTTAATGTAGTTACAGAGGAAATACAGAATTCTAAGACTTTATCTTACACTAATTAACACCTGGTTCTATATGACATAGTTTTTACTTCTGATGTAGAGTAATAAAAGATCACATAATTAACATTGAAATATTATGGATGTTTTAATTTTACTCCATTGCCCTAAACCTTACAACCTACGACTAACCTACACGACCTAAGACTTACGAGTTACGACCGACTAACATTAGTCGGTCAGAAATGACTACTCGCCAATAGGTATACGAGTATTGTACAGCCAATATTGAATAAACAGTGGAGTGGTATTAAAAGTACTGCGCGCTGTCGAGTTTTTCATACTTATTGTTTAATAATTGGCACATGTCGTGTGGGTTATCACTCGCATCTTGGATGACGACCAAACACATAATACAATTATCATTTATCAATGCCATATGTGTGTATTTATGCAAAGGGGTTTTTTTTATTTGAAACGATCGTTTCGCACGTTGTTCCCACCCCCTACCCCATCCCCGCACGTTTTTCCATTTATTATTTGATCGCGCACTCCCCGTCAAAGTGTACTTAGACTGTGAATATTTTAAATCAATGTAACGTTCTGTGCATCATTAGTTATAGGAATAATTGTTAACGATTTAATAATCTATAGTCGTTGTAACATGTGACTGCTATTTTTCCTGAACACTGAAGAGACAAATAATATAGAGAATTTGTAATGCTTTGTGATGTGAGGTGAATGCTTAAGGCGATGTAAGGTGAAGTTCGCCAGCACTTGGGGAGCGTGGCTATGTATGGCGTTACCTCTTTTAATCGATAAAAGAGTTTATGATGAATATGCCGTAGTTTTAGACCCAAAATTATGGCACAAACGACACAAAATCGATTATCTTAAGTATTCATTTCTTTTGGAGTGCCTCGTTAGTCTAGCAAGCCCGACAGCCGATCGGGAGGTCCTGGGTTTAGTCCTCGGTCGTGTACTGTTGGATTTTTCTAATTTAGAATTTCTAGCAGTGACTCAGAGTCTGCATTTGTGCCCAGTATATGGGAATAGGCTCACCCCCTATTCCATGGGACATAAACGTAACTGGAGTAACGTGGGAGCGTACTACACTCCTCTGCCTACCACCTCAGGGAATACCGGCGTGAAGTTACGTACGTTTTTAATTATATTTTGAGATGTAGTTACATGTGTTTAAAAACCATATATTTCATTGCAGATGCAACATTTAATTTGCATTCAGTTCGTACTTCCGTTAGCTCTTACAATAGACTGACACTTGGCGAGAGAGGGAGATGATTGGATAGCCGCAGTCCACATTGACCGAGTGAAAGCCGAAATCAAGTCGAAGTGCTACGATCAACTCTATAGTCCAACGACATTGCAGCTGCTGGTGAGAAACAATGGAGGACATGCGTACCTACTAGATTAGGAAACACGACGTCGTATCTTGGATCTATGCACATTCTGAGAAGGAATAATGCCATAGTTTGTCGCGCTGCCCAAGCGCGAGCTGGCAGGCCTCAAGCACTTAGAGTATTATGAAATGATTAGCATGCTAAATGGAAGGTCTCATAGCGTAGAAAACCATAGCATAGCACATAAATATCTATTCTAATTTTGTTCATTAAAGTATTTATTTCGAAATAAGTAAGTTCCACGCAGCTATTCAGAATTATAACTAAGAAGAATTGATTGGTCAGCAGTACCGTGATATTGAGCATAGAAAGCGAAAATGGTGGGACAAGTGAATTTGCAAATTTTGTAGAAACAATTAAATATAACCGTAGCAACGTCAATAGATATTTACTATTAAATGCGCCATTAACTGTTTAGAGATATCGCAAGTTACAAGCAACATTTAATCAGTTACATTACAAATTAGACTCAAATTCCAACAGTGGATTGATAAATGGGTCGATTATTATTATAATACTAATCCTTTATAAATTGTTTGCTTTTGAGTGCTGTTCGTAGAGGCTTGAGACTAAGCCTTTTAGAGAATGTAAGGAAAAATATCTTTCAAAAAAGGTGGATAGGTAAGAATATAACGTGCTGATATGATTTGACGTTGCGTAATTGGATTTCTCTGTGGGGATGTAATCGATATAATAATGCATCGAGTGGGTTTCTCATTTCGATACCAATATACACGTCATTGAAACTGACGTGGTGTAAATTCGTTTTATGAAATAGCTGGCGGTGTTAGATCGTTGCGTCAGCTACACGTTAATGTTTTTGACGCATTATATTTCGGACATAGTGATTTAGTTAGTTATAACAACGTAAAACGTAATAAAAAGCCTGTTATCCCTAACGAGGTAGGCAGAGTAATGTAGCGTAATCTTAAGATTTACCAGTTATGTTTACGTCTACTACTACTTACGTCTACTACTAGAAATTTCAAGATGGAAAAATCTAATAGTGCTAGATCCAGGGATCGGATCCAGAACCTCTTGATCGGTAGTCGCGCTTACAAACATTTGAACAACTAGGGAGTCAGTTAGTTCTGATATGCAGAAAGGATGGCAGTCAGCAAAAGTACAAAACAGACTTGGTCTAAACGTTAAAAACAGTGGCCTGTATGAAAACAGTGATGACTGTAGAAGGTCGTCAGATCTGTAACAATAGACGTATTTGGGACTCAGTGCTCTCTGCCTACACGTTGCAGGATTTGACATAACGGTATAATATTAATAAAAACATATCCTCCAATAAAATATTTTATTGGAGTATGCGGGATAAATCGTTGCAGCTCTTTCGATCCTTTGCTGTGTGTGTCATTTCCCGTTATAGAGCTTAATGGCTTCCTTATGAAGTAAAAATGAGCAGTAAACCAGACAGAAATACTGAAAGTGGGTTCAAAACTGTCGGATAAAATTTTAAAAATATATACCTAAGATTAGTAATCGAGGTCAACCGCATTGCTTGTTATATGAAGCGCAGGAAACTTTTCAATGTGTTGCCATAGATCTAAACTTAACCTTCAGTTCTGTATTTAAACCTTCGTCGAATTTAAATATCTAGGATTAGTCTTCTAAATATTCAAATATCACAAGCGAGTGACATTTTTTTGGGTTTAAAGTAACAAATTGGGTTCAAATTTCATCCGTTCACCATCGATATATAAGAATTATGAAACGTGATAAATGACCCCAAGACGTCCGTAATAACCGAATGTCGGGACCAAGATATTTGCCTCTCACGTCAAAATTGTTTTTATTCACTTCCAAAGAAATAACGCCGCGCACTTTTTGTTCAGAACCCTTTTCCTTCATGTGTATTATGTAAATAAATTCAATAAGTTGGCTGCCTGACCACGCTGTCAAGCGTCGTCCGTGGAGGCCAATAATTCAATTTATATGGGCACATCCATCGGGATACGGTGTCTCGCAAACTGTGAATACGTTAATAAAATATGTATGTATTACGGTTTTTTAAATAAGAAACGGTATAAAATTAAAACAGACTCGCCTGGTAACTGTAAATTAGTTGTATCTACTATTGTTTAGGTAGGAGTAAGTGTACATAAAATACGTACAGCAAATAGTGATTTGGTATATAGGTATACTTGTTCTTACATTATTGTCTGGAAGTAATCACTTCACTATTTAATAATATGAGATCTTCAGGTTAGCGTTCATAGACATTGAAGGGTTCAGAGTTCTATGTATCTCCTATAAAACAATTTTTTCGTTTATGGAAAATCCATTTGGCTAGCTGCAGTTGGAATCGAAGAGCCGAAGATCGAGCTCAGTAGTATGCTATTGGAAAGGCTTTTGTCCAGCAATGGACGGCAGTAGGCTGATAATGATGTAGATTTTGAAGATGATGACGTTGATAATGATGATGATGACGATAATGGTGATGAGGATTGAAAATCACAACAAAATCCAGTTACTTGTTATAGAAACTTAATAATGATATGATATAAAGTATACAAAGGGGGATATTTGGATAATCAGGCTATGTAGTTTTAATGCAGTAAGTGTCAAAAAACGAACATAACATAGTATTTCCTCATTCAAAAGTGGAAAATCTATAAAATATAACTTTTCGTCAGTTTAGTTTGTCAAATAGTTGTCTAAACTCAGGGTCGCTTAAATATTCAATTTCAGAGGTGACGTGTAGCTTCGTTAATTTTCAAATTAATTAATTGTTAGCGCATCGAGTTTGACTTTGACGTTCTCGTATATAATTATGGAAATATGAGTTATTCGAGCTCGCCGTCATAAAATGTCGGTTTCAAATTAAATATAACAGTTTTCTAAATTCACGCCTGTATTCCCCGAAGGGATAGTCAGAGTAGTGTACACTACTCTGCAAAGTGCGCTAGTTGTAGACTAGTAAACTCCATGATCAAAAAGTGAAATTTGACGTCCCACCATGGAATAGGTTGAAAGTCTATGGCCATACACTAGGCTCAAATCTAGAAAGGGTAACACTACTAGAAACTCTAAGTTAGAAAAATCCAACATAATCCGATCCGTGTATCGATCCGATATCAATCAGCAGTCGCGCTTGAAACTATTTGACCAACGAGGTAGACAATTGAATATAAATTTATTTATATAAGGTTTAATTTTAAGTCTACTTCCGAGTCATGTTAAGATATTTCCAAGTTGTATTATTATTGATACTGTTACATGTAGGGGATTTAATCAGCTCTTCTCTTCTCCACTCTGCTTCTAAACTCTTTCCTAATAGTTTGCTGGTTGCATACCAGAAAACTTTCCCGACCTTGTCTATTTCAGCAGCATTGGAAAGAATCCTGGACCAGGAATAGGATCTAAATTACTATCATCTTACGAATCACAAGCGAATTGCGTTTCCAGTCGCTGATTCTTCGATTATGAGGAAATGTGACTAGTAATGTGACTGAACGTCATCAATTATACTGACTAAAAATGTGACGTTTCTAGTCAGTATAATTGATGACGTTTAGACAACTATCTAGTCAGTATGATTGGTACAAAGATATCTATTTATATTTTCATTAAACAATTTTTTATTCTTTACACATTTTTTATTTCGTATAATACCTTGTTACAACATTATCAAGATGCGCAGAAAAACAATTTAAAAAAGTACCCACAATTGTGCGTGCCCGCTCCGAAGACAAACATTTTGATACATTGGAGGCTGATATTTTGCAACTGGAGGTACGAAATCATTCTTACGAAAACAAACGAAGTGATAACACATCAGTTTCTTTGTTTGACATTGTCGTCACTTTCGTAATTTGTCGGGGATCGGTGCGAATTTGGGCCATAACACATTAATTAGAACAAATTACTTATTAGTTATGTTTAGCAATAGTTAAAACGTGTTAAATAGCAACATTACATGCTTGCAGGCGTATTTGTATTTTTCTTATTATTTTAAAATACATAGTTTGGATTACATTAGGTTCAATTCTGTGAATTCTGGAAACAGTTTAATGTGTAAAACTATTATAGTTTTAATAAATGCTTGTATAAAACAAATGCTATCTGTGTGTATTGTATTAATTATTGTTTCATAAACTCTTTTTTGAGACAATAATGTATTAATTTTGTAAACAAAATTTTCTATTATATTACAAATCCTATTGACACAAACTTGACGGGACTTTTACAGTTCAAAAATCTGCTTCGGGCGAGTTTCATTTTGGATCTGTTACATTCGCTATTTATAAAATAAACTGTAGGTATATATTATAATACCGGTGGCGAAAGATTTCTACATAATACTTTCTACATAAGATTTCTACATAAACTGTACATAATATATCAGAGCCGGAATTATTTCTAGAAACTTCAAGAAACTGGACAACTATGAGTCTATTATTATACCGGACACAGCGTCGTTCAACTATATGCGGGGACATCAAGCAGAGCCGCAAGTTGTAACGCGAAAACTTCAGCCGTTAAGCGGAGAACGGACCATGGGATGTAGAGCTCGCTGGAGAATAACTATGGTAAAGTAAGAAAATAGTGATAAGAAAAATGCAAAAACACACACAGAACAAAACTACGTTAGAAAAACTTACGTAAATATCTATGAGATGGAGTTCCTCGATGAATTTTCTACGAAGGACTAGGTGCCTTTGGACATATAAGGGTTAAATATCTAAAAATAGACAAGTTACATATTTTTTAATATAACTGACTTTATCAATTTGCTTTCAGTCCTAACACAGATATGTACATAGTTCTAATACAAAAATTGATTAACATCATCTGATACAATACAGGAGTATCTGGAGATAAGACAAGAATGTAATAAAATCGGTCATAATGGCTCGTGGGATTAACTGCCTCGTTGGTCGAGAGGTTGCAAGCGGGACTGCTGATCCAAAGATCCTGGGGTTCGATTCCTAGATCGTGGAAGTTACTATTGGATTTTTCTAACTTAGACTTTCTAGTAGTGGCTCAGAGTCTATCTACGCCCGGTGTATGGTAATAGGGTCACTAAACCTGGAACCTAAAAGTAACCGCTAAAACGTAAGAGTGTACTACAATCCTACCTCCTGAAGAATTGCAGGTGTGATTTTACGTGAGAAAGATGTTCTTAATGAAGTAGCGTCTGTTATAAAAATTTTAAAACGCGTTGAAGTAGATACGTATTTATGTAAAAATAAAATCTATCTCAATAACACTAAGCAAGGTACTCGCCGTGGAGTTGTTTTTTCGAAACAAAAGCGTATTATTTTCAGCGCGCAACCACGTCGTTTCTTAATATAAATCTTTATTATTTGAGCCATTGCTACTGGAATTCGGTACTAATTAAATTTTAATATTTTCTACTTTAATCAAAATATATTACGTCTCGTTTCATTAAACGAGAATTTTTATTATAGTTGAAGATATAAAGTGTCGGCTTGAAGCTTTAATTATTTTGTTATTTTAATTTGAAATACTTAGAAATGCTTATGAAATTTCATTTTTCAACCGACATTAAAATGAAATCTGATTTCATGAGAATATTCTAATTACAAAAGATTTTTGTGTAATCTAGACATTTCGGTATTTGTGAGAGGGAGAATTCGTCCACACAAGTATTTTCACTTTATCAAAAAGTAACAATTCTAGTAATGTTCTTCATAAGTTTAGTAAAGATGACAATCTCCAAGAGATATAACATAATGCGGCTTCGCTGTACAGACAACTTACATATGTACGTTTGCAGGCAAAGATGTTAGTCAGTTACCGATGTCATTGTTATATAAAACTTGTTAAGCCTTATCGGGGCCTTCACGGCTCTGTAAATACTTCTAAAGGCAATCAGACTGCCGTATCCCACTGATTATATCCAAGTGAAGTAAACACTATTGTTAATACCTTAAGTTTCTGAGTGAGAATATTATTAAGGTTCTCTTGTCAGGGAGTCTTTAAATATTTTATCTGTGCTGCTGTTTGACGATAGAACTGCTGTGTTTGATAGTGCGAAGGTGAACAATGAATGTTTTATTTAATGTAATGTATTTATAACGTATATTATATAAAATTTCACCTTTCTTCTCTGCAAAGATTCTAACTATACGAAATCTCACACATCTCTGTGCACGCAATCTTCTTAAAAGAGGTAAAAAAAATTTCTACACGCATCAACATCATCAGTCTCTAGATGTCCACTGCCGGACATAGGCCTCCCCTAGTCGCAGTCACTGTTTACGGTCCTGGGCCTACCGAATCCACCAAAATTTTGTGATTCTTCTACAGCCGTTACAGCGTACAACATAATAAGGTAGGTATATTTCTATAAACTTGGTTGAATCATTTAACAGGGTTGGTATGTAAGTTATTATTTATAGCTAATCTACACGATATTTCAACAATATTTCGTTTTAATCAGTCGTAACAGCGGAATTTCATGGCATCGTTAACAAATGGCAACTTTGTGCCATTCCAGAACAGAGTCCAGATGCTTTTAATGGGTTTTTAACTCAATTACTTTGGACTACTTTGTGAAATTTCGGAGCTCCCATTGTTTATTATCTACTAGTTAAAGAAAACTGCTGGTGTTCAGATAAATTTGTTAAGCGATAGATTAGGGGAGGACGTTCTAAATATTTTGAATTTTATGGCGGAAATAAAAAATTTATCCCGTTAAAGTTTAGTGATTGGATATTAATATAATGGAATGGTACTGATCTTTAGGTAAGTTTACAGCACTCATTACTTATATGTTATAACAAGAACATGGTCAAGTATAAGAGTGGACATCTAGAATAATAATATTCGATCCATTATAATCCACTGTTGTAATATGGTCTCCTCTCATATTGAAAGGATTAAAGCCATAGTCTGCCACGCTGGTCAAGTGCGCGTTGGCAGACTTCACACACCTAAGAATTTATTTTATTTGAATTGTAAGGTGTTCAGGTTTCCTCGCGATATTTTCCTTCACCGTTAGCAAGTGATATTTAAATTTAAAACGCACTCTTGTATAGAGGTGCGCCCCATGGATTTGAACCCAGCACCCCCGGAGTGAAGGGTTGAATTCTTAACCACTAGGCTATCACTGCTGCACACTGTGGACATCGAGGCACAGATATAACACAAATGGCATCAATTTAACAGTAACGGTCGTTTATCATAGGTTAACCAAACACATGGTCAAAACCAATTCATAATCAGTGCTCCCTTATATTAAAAGAGCAGCAAATAAGCATAAAGCACTTACAATTGGCCACTGGTGCCCATATAACCCTATAATTGATCTCAATAGGACTATAGAAATATATGTACATATATTATATATTAGTGTAATTTAATCTGACTACTAGAAATTATTTATAAAATTATTCGTGTTAAAATTAGCCGAAAGTGATTTGAGACGAGAACTGTAGAACAAGGTTAGTGGCGTGTTATTTGAGGAACCCAAGTCCAGCTGTGGATAAGACTGCACTGATAATGATGTTGACAATGATGTCTTGTAGATATTGGCTGGAATTGTTAAATATTTTTTTTCTTTTATATATTATATCGTAAATAATTTCCTATGAATCCTATCATCTCATTGATATGAATTTAATGTTTTTGAATAGAACAATAATTTATAATTGATGCGGGGTTTATTTCATGGAGACCTGAATATTGTGATGAGTTTTTAAATGAAAATCGAACTCAATTTAATCAATGGTTATATTTTTATTTCATGATTTGCCTAATCATCTTTTTTATCATCAAACTTTTGCCATCTAGTATGCAAATGTATAATGGACGATCAATAAAAAACAATGGACAAAAAACTTGCCATGGCATTTTGGATAACATCCAAGTTCTCAAATTTTACGGGATAAATGGAAATTCAATGGAGCTATGTGGGACTGGGATAGCGAATAAGGGTGTACTCTTCACACTAATTTAATTAGATTTTTTACAACTCAACTAGTGCAGTGTCATCTTGCATTGACGTGTTGCAGAGTTAAAAATTAATTTGTTTCATTTCATCATTAAAAGTAAATACCTGTTTGTACAGTTTGTCCTGGTTTCAGCTGTTCCAAGAGTAAGGTTGACTTAGGAGTAACGAATAGCAATTGGTTCGATGAGAGTCATTGCCTTATGCGCTTTGTAATGCCCATAAGACCTATTTCTTATCTTTTTTATTAGATGCTGATGTTTTTGGATGTTTGATCACGGTTTATAAACTAACGACTGACTATTCCTCAGTAATTTGACATGAATTTGTTTCCATCAATTAAATATTCTGATCTTATTGTTAATATCTGTCAAAACGATTAAAATGACCGAATACGAAAATAAAATCCATATGTAGGATATAGGAACTTTTTATTCACATTAAAAACACGTATGTACAATATGTTTTTTTTAAGTATTTCTATTAGTATTTGAATATCCATTTCACCGAAATTCGCTAAATGAACATTAAATACAATAATATTTAATGAATAAATAAAATACGTTACATAAACTTTAAAACTATTTTGGCTACAATTTGAAGTTTGATATAAGCAAATATATACGAATATTAAAATATACAGAAAGGACATTTGGTACCTTGAGTTTTCATCTCGGTCTGATACCGGGACAAGGAATAAATTTAATTGATGTATCTCTTTTAGAAACTCATGTAAAATTTGCCAGGTTTTTTTATATGCAACGTTTCCGTCCAAGCTTGGCTCCGTGTAAAGCGTTTTAATTTATAGCGTCTACTCCACCTTGTATAGACCGGAGTGCACTTAAAACTAGCGAAGGTACTTATATTTTTCACGGCATAGGCATTTAAAATTTCCCCGCCTGACATGATTTGAATATTGACGCTCGCTCAATAGTTGGAGTTGTAAACGAATATATTCAACGTTAGGGCCAAGACAGACTGGCTACTTTCTGCGACTAAAAATCGCATCTGACAGCCTGGGAATTTTTTTTGGAAATAATCGTTTATATAACTGCAAATTTATACTAACTGTCCTCAATTAGTTTGAGTGAGGACAGACAAACGAAAAAATTGCCAAAATTGCGAAAACGTTTTTAAACATTATATAGAAGACAAATGGTTACATTTATTATAAAATAATGTTATTTCTTTGTTGTAAATCATAATGCTACACCTCTGGCTTCGATTGCGGTCAGTCATTGTATCGTTGACCATTCCTAAAAATGATTGCTTTCGTACTTTCTTAGATCCATAAAAGAGTCTCTCAAGTTTTCAATATTCGATGTAAACTAATGTCAGGCGTAAGAAATCTTTTGCTACAAAAACAGCGAGATTTATTGGTATAAAAAAGTGTAAAAGGTACTCAATAAGACAGTAATGGGGTCGATAACGGGTCCAGTCCCGTCACGTATTATGTAGATAACCTTCGTTATTCATGAACGCAAAAAGCAATGCATAAAATTTAATAGAATGGGACAATATATTAAGTAGCCCGAACGCTTATGAATTCGGGACTAACCGTAGAACGACGCTCTCGTGAATACACTTCGCGGAAAACACGTGGGAAAACACGGCAACTTTAACAATGGAATTGTTCTGTCGTTCAAATAACAGCGTTTAAATACGACAGCACATTTTCCCTGAAACATTTAAGGCTTTTCTATTGTACTCGACTGAATACCACCTAGCGTAGGACGCCCTCTAGCTAGGTGGAGCGACGATATACGCAAAGTGGCCGGCAGTGGTAGGATGCGAAGAGCTGAAGATCGAGCTCAGTGGCGTGCCAATGGACGGGAGTAGACTGATGATGATGATGATGATGATGATGAATACCACCTACGTAATCACAGGATGATAATCTTGTACAACACATGTTTTAGTCGTCAAATTGCATAAAACCACCGCACGTTCTCAATATATAAAGTAGTTACTCTGCATCGGCCGTTACTGGAAACTTTTAAACACGCTAGCTGAAGCGTAACGGGCCATTAATTTCAGCCACGACACTGAGCACGAACGAAAATTCTGCTCCGAGCCCGCATTCGCAGTTTCAGAGACACAATGAAGACCGTGTGAACCGGGCCAATAGAGAATGAACCTAAGTTTTTAGATGAAGTTTATAATGAATGTCTATGAACTGTATATTATCGACTATCGTCTTAGAAGACAGTCGATAATATACCTACTGTTTACTATTTTTGAAGATTTAAGAAGTTCACTCATAATTCCATTTTTAATAACTGATTTGATGGATATCTCAATAGTAATTTAATCAAATCGACAGAATTTCAACATTCCAACTTTTTTTTTATAATTTTTTTTTATAATATTATTATTTTTATAATTTTCAATATGTCTGTGTATATTAGAAAAGAACCAAAATTAATACTTTCTCTTGTTAATACTATTACACATTATTGTAACATTTCGTTATAAATTGTCCCGCTTCAGTCCATAGGATTAATACATTAAAACTGGACTGTGTATCTTATGTAAAATTGGAGTAGATTTTAAATCCGTTATTTACGGATACAGCACTTGTAGTTGCGTAGTTCGGTATCAAGATAAACTATTCATAGTACCCTTAATTTTCCTCCAGGGTTACAACAATGGAGCTGTAGCCCGGGCTCACATGCTTTGAGATAAACACACCCCCACGTTTGATTCTGACAGCTGCTTCCCAAACTGTCTGAGGGGATTAGCTATATTCACACGTGTGATGTGAATATTTCAGTATTGTCGCGCCATTGTGAGGCACTACAGGTACTCGGTACGGTTCTAAGACATTGTACGGTCTTAGAATACGGGGTAATCCTTACCACAGTCATATTTCAAGGTACAGGCTGGAGATGATCTCGTTCAGACAGGAATATTCATCAGGCCTTACGACATACTCTTATCGTCTACAAAGGTAACAGAATATGTTAAAATTGATATGTATTTTGTAGACAAACGGCTTACTAGAGTTTCATCGCATCGGTAATAGGCGGTTTCTGCATTTATTGTGATGTTCCGGTATAAAGGGGAGTCTGTAAATGTTCCGAGTGGTTTTCCTGGAATTTAAAACGTGCATAAAGAACATTTTAACACAGAAATATGAGTATCAGCCGGTCAATAAACTAATTATACAAATCCCAATATGATTGAATGATGTACCGGTTTAAGTCACATGTTTCTTTTTCGAAATAACCGAACTAGTTTCAGAGAGTTCCGAGAGCATTCGACAGTATTCCGATGTCTGTATTCAAGTGCTTCTGCCAATCGTCAATATCCGCGTATAGAGAAAAAACTATTCGCACTACATCCCGAAAACGTACGTTAATTTAATCGGTGCATAATTTAATAATATATACCTGGCAGATACTCTTGAGGTTTTTATAGTAAATTAAAGATTATTCGATTAAATTAGAGTATTTGCATGTAATTTGTATGTATTGATGAACGAAATGTTGATGTTTGCTCAGTTTAAGTATGTTTAAAATTTTTAAACTCAAATAACGATTTGCAACTAACTTTTTATATGCAATTCAACATAAATTTATATAAACCGTAATAAAAATGCAAATTTCATTATATTTGCCGTTTATTAAAACTGTCACGTAAAGCAAATACCTGTAGGTTGCAAAAATAGCCGAGTATTCAAAAGAGATAATGCCGCAGAAGGGTTTTCTTCAACGAAAATGCTCCGTGGGGCACGACTTACAAATTAATTTATACCGCTGAGTTTTCCTTATTGCTATAGAAATAAAGTTTAGTTTCACATAAACTTTTGGAAGCGAATATTGTCAAGAGATGCACCAAAAGTGCAGACGCAGCTCTTAAGCAGTATTAAGAGGGTATCTAACGTATATATTCATACTGCGTTTTAGAGTATTATGAAAATAACTTTCTACGTATGTCACCCGACGCCCGGAATGTATGTATGTACGTGGAAATTCCTTTGAATACTCATATGAGGCTAAGACGATGCGTTGAAAAGAAAATGTATAAACGGTAAATATTTGTGTGTATATATACGATTATTATTATATTTTCCATATCTTTTACGTGGTAGGCAGAGAGCACCGAGTGGCAAATACCTCTATCTTAACTGACCTGACGTGTTTCTACTACATTCATCGCTCTTTTTTATAATCTGGTTTAAGATTGATATATGATAACATAATTATGATATATAATAAGTCAATTTTAAAGGATACAGAAGTGTCTACAACAAGAATGCTAATTTAATGGTATCAAATACAAAGTCATACAGAAAAAAACACGTGGTCCAGGTCCTCGAAGAAACCATTTATAACTGAAAACATGTACCTACCTTCAAATTTATTTGACTTAGGGTAAATAGGATCTGGTAATGACAGTACATAAACTATACTTAATAGAAGCA
>DWMG01000375.1:0-20444 GCA_018244855.1 Elbella merops
AAAATTTCATGAGAATCGGTCGAGCCGTTTCGAAGGAGTTCAACCACAAACACTGTGACACGAGAATTTTATATATTAGATATTAAAATTTTTAGCATTTTCAAACCGTTTACATTAATGAATACGACTAAAGGATATTTCCGGGTTTATTGCAAACTTTATACATATTTAATACAGATTTTTAATGGGATACTACCGTATTTGTCAGCTAATGTATTGCTCTACAGAAATTATGTATACAGATTAAGAAAATGACGTTAATACTTCAATATTGCCCAAAAGTGAATTTTGCCGCCTTTGATATTATATGACTCGAGAGCAAACCCGTTAAAGGCACCCCTCATGTTATATAAATACGTAACAACGTTAAAGCATACTACAGACGTAAAGTAATCTTAGTATCCACTTTGCTATATTATTCTCGCCGGTTTGGGACTCAGGTGTCGTGCACAGCTGGTTTGCCGTTTATGGACATAGCATTAAGTGACGCAAATAATTAATGAGTGTGAACGCAGCTTTATGTTCATGTATACGCTTAAAAGCATAACCGATGAAGTGAACATATAATAACTTGGTTATGAACATTATCTAGTTTACTCGTTGCGACATTTTGTGAATAAAAAATAAACGTAACTAACTGGTGAAATATGGCGCTGTCCTACAATCCCCTGCCTACCTCTTCGGGGATTACTGGCGTGATATTACGTTGCGTTTTTTTACACATACCTAGTTGCACTATCCACTTTCTGAAAATTGTATTCTATCGATGCACAGGTGGTCCTCTATGGTGGAATCGTTTTTTATGAAGTACCACGCGAAAGCCCTTGCATTAAGTGACGCAAATAATTGATGAGTGTGCACGCGCTTTTATATTTTACATTTCGATGACATGCATGGAATTTATGTGCCCTTTATTTTAATGAACGTTATTTATTTTTAATGTTCGATAAAATTTTCGGTTTTGGTTTCGACTTCCACTAGAAAAATAGTAGAATATTCGGCTATAATTTCGGTTTTAGCTTGAAATCAGGTTTCGGTCAGACACTGATTATTGCCTAAATAAAATCCGTGTTTTCTCCAATATACCTATTATCTTGTGACGTAAATCCGTCAGTGTGTTAATATTTTTTTTATAATAATAATTTAATAGATAATTCAATTTTACGTGCCTGTTAATGATCTAGACTTTTATTATATATATTATGTACTAAACATTGTAAAAATTGACTGCCTCGTTGCTCGAGTGGTTGCAAGCGTGACTGCCGATCGGGAGGTGCTGGGTTTAAATCCCGGGTCGGACGCTATTAGATTTTTCTAATTCAGAATTTCTAGTAGTGCCATGGAGTCTGGCATTGCGCCTGGTGTATGGCAATAGGCTCACCACCTATTCCATGGGACTTAACCGTAACTGGTGAAACGTGGGAGTGTACCACACTCCTCTGCTTACCCCTTCGGGAATTACAGTCGTGATGTTACGTTTTTTTGGTTACGTTTACTATAATAATGTGTACATCACAGCTCTCTCATATTAAATATAACAAAATATGGTTTATTAGAAAGTTAATTCATTTGCGACAGAGGCTTTTCAAAACGAGATAACTTCACGATGACATAATAAAACGGTCACCACGTGTCAGGTTTTTCTTCGGAACAAACTATGTAAAATTCCCGGCAAAGTTCACGTTCGGAGGTAACACGTGAACAAACAAAAGCAAAAGTTTACCGTACTCACTGCCTACTCACAATCTGAATATAATGGGTGAGCAAACGATCGAGCCGAGCTACATCACTCGCGGGCAAATGTTTGCGCCGCGCTGTGCAAGCGACACGCGACTGTACAGCTTAGCTGTGATACTACAAAAACCTATGTTAATTGACAAGAATTATTTGATAAAATACCTCCTATATTAATATTTCAGCTCATCAGGTCCCTTACGGCATAAGCAGAGAGCACCTAGTGAGTTTTTTTGTGTTTTTTGTAACATTTGGCCGTAACTCCTCCCGATGGAAACCGCAGATGCGTCCAATGATAGAGCACACATACCTATAAAATGCCTATTCAGACTTGCTTTGAAGAGTCCTAGGTCATATATGCCTGGAAATACAGACGCTGTCGAGTGTTCCACTACATGGCGGTCTGGATAAGAAAAGTGGTACTAAATTGTTTGGTAATTGGATATGTACCAGAAGGGCGAAGAAGCGTTGGTGTAATCCCTGCCCGACTTCATAACATATGCCATAGAGTACTGCCAGACGAGCTATATTACAAGAATATATCTAAGAATATCGAAGAAGCACTTAGTAGCTATTAATATTGGACTTAAGTAACATTACGTCTATGAAGAGAGCTTCATCCATTGTACATGTGAACAAGTGCACAAGATCTGTTTGAAATATTCACGGAAACCAGGGCACGATTTCACTAACTCACGGTTTGACGAACACGTAAATAAGAAAGACTACACTTGACCAAGTAGGAAAATGTGTTCGAAATATGAATAGAAAAGAGGGCAACCGATCGCGAGCCGAACGCCGCTTCATCTCTCGCGTGCAAATATTGATGCGAGGCGATACGAGCAACAACGACAGCATACGTCTACACGAGAACTTTTCAATTGAGTATCTAAAAACAAGACTTTGTCAACGCTAAATTAAAAGTAACTAACGATACTGAGGTAACGTAAACAGTAGTAAAGTAAAGAGTCACTAGATAAGTAAAGAGTAACTAGATAAGTAAAGAGTAACTGGATAAGTAAAGCTTAGTATAGATTTCAAAATGTAACTTAAGGGTCTAAAGTTTGCATAATTCGCGCTTAAGACGTTTAGTATGTTAGGTCATACATGACTTATAACGACGATGGAGGAAACATCGTGGATACACAAGAGTTCTACCAGGGTCTGAAAAACGGGTAAAATTTAACAATTCTTAATTACCTAGCGTGGCATATTAAAACTTCAAGCCGTTAAATCTTGGAAAATGGCAGTAAACACTAAAAAAATGAAGGATAGTGGAGACAATGTTGTAGAAAAAAATTGGTGGAACATTTAAACATTCTTGAAGGCAAAAATAAGTAGAATATTGACACCATTAAAAACAAAATTCAATTTCATATAAATTCTACCAAATGTTTATAACACGGTACAGTTTTTGAAAGCAACGCGTAAGCAAACAAAAGTTTACCAACTATACGCGTCGTACTTGAAATCTGATTTTAATTGGAAAGCAAAGCGACGACGCGCGGAACATCGTTTCATTACTTAAGGGCAAATGTTTGAACTGCGCGACGCGAGTGACTTCATAGGCACAGCCTAGCTAAAGTCTCAACGTAATTTAATTGAGGAGGATTTAATGACTCTAATTCTCATTTTAACTGGTCATCATTTGGAAGAATCAATACAGCCAATTCAAAAAAAATATCCTTTATAACAATATACTAGAAGCCGTCCTTCAGATGTAAAAAAGTAGCGAAACATATTGCTCTTAACCGGCTATACATAAATTGTCTCATGTCTCCAATAAACATATCAAGCGTCTGTTTTGTTTTGCTGTAATAGTTTAAAGGCTTGGTTTTTGCAGTTGCAGCTGCTGTAATAGTTTAAGAGCTTTGATTGCGAACAAACCCAGTAAATTTCAAGTACAAGACTTCTTTTTTCTAATTACACCTTAATATTAAACTTGCTCTTTATCAACTAATTGGTGCTGTAGTTTTCATATGACTATTTCAATTGATTACTTAAAACAATGATGTACGTATTAGATGTTTTGGTCGATTCGTTACCCCCATTCAAAACACAATTTCCTTAAGCTAAAATCACATGAAAATCTACTATTTTGTTTGTGCGAAAACGCCTGTATATCTTTTTATAATTTCTGTGAAACATAAAGCTTATAAACAAGGCCCGCAAGAACTCTTTCAATATTACTTTACGGGTAAGCTCATAACTCTTCTGGTTTAGGCGTACTTTGTGTCCTCGAAAAAAGTTGAGCGGATTTTGCGCGCCGAAGTGGCAACGGAATGAGTGAAGTTGCCGTTGTTTTTGTCCCCACTAACTCCTGTGAGGAGCGATTTGACACATTATTTTTATTACCAGAAGAAAAGCACAGCCACACAGAAGCTTATGATAATTTACCACGATGAACAACATTTAAGTACAACAATTAGGAACTTAACATATAATACAAGGCATTCATGCAAAATATCTATATATATACATATCTATGTATATACATGGGTAAAAATGCCTGATCCATTTTATTTAATCTAAAAATAGTGCCATTATCATTTCCCTGCTCGACATACTCGTATATCTCTACTAAGACAAACGTTAGTCTAAATACATATTTCACATATTAGAACCAGAAGATTATCAGGGTGTGGTAAAGTAGAAGATAATGCATTTAACCAGTAGCTCTAGTGGTGGCTGATCATACGGACACCTGAAAGAGCAGTGTCGTGCAAATAGTGTCAGTGCTAAAAGTGGTAATATTTGAATAAAACATAACGGATGAAAATAATCAATGGCTGTTACTGATTATTTTAATGTATAATTAGTGACAGCCATTGCTACTGGTTGCCACTGAAGCCGCACTCCTTGCTACTGGTATAACACTTCCTTACTGTGCTGCTACTCTTCAGAAGCAAGCTGTATTGTCTATTTTTAAAATATACTTCTTGTCAGCAGCCATATTTAGTATTGCTGAACTTGCCTTCCATCTAACTACTTTGAACATTCGGCTTTACAATTACCAGCCAAAATGAAAACAAGTAACATCTGCTTAACTCCGTTTCATCCATTTCCATCTGCTAACCCCACTAATTGAATTTTGTTTCTCTATTTATGTCGCCTAATTGCATTATGTGCGTTGGTATCAATTTTAATGTAAATTTTCATTTTCAGAAAGCACTTACGTAAAGTTTGTAAAAAGTTACCCGCGATGACACGGCAACGAAATGAGTAAAGTTGTAGCATTATTTTTACTTACTCAACTTCAACATGAAGCACCTCTAGGTTTGTTTGCCGCTAAGTTTATTTTTATTTGCGATTCCAATATTTTTCATAATACTAAAAGTTTTATTGGTCGACGTTGATTAAGCATACAATTTCTAGTACTTCAACGAATTTTATAAACAATTTGGTCAAATACAATAGCCAACTTATGATCAAACGGGGTAATGGTGCCAGTGTGTTGGGAACCATGCCTTACAGGGTAATTTTAAATGACTTTTTTTTATAAACATGTTTATAACTGTCAAACATAAGTAGGTATGTAAATAAATGTATAATAGAAAAGTACAAAGATAAATGTCTAACTGGCGGATACATTATGCATCCAATATTGTAAATCACCCAGAAACAGAACTACAAAAATATTCTCTGATCGGTTATGTATCACAACATTTAATAAAAAAATCAAGTGCCTAATCCCAATCAGTGAAAGAAAGCAGTGATAGCCTAGTGGTTAATCCCAATCAGTGAAAGAAAGCAGTGATAGCCTAGTGGTTAAAAATTCAGCCCCTCACTCCGGGGGTGCCGGGTCCAAACCCATGGCGCGCACCTCTTATAAAAGTGCGTTTTGAATTCAAATATTACTTGCTAACTTATAAAATAACGAACTTGCGAATTTATAAAAAAAAAATATTTTCTAAGGTCTGTGAAGTCTGCCAACCCGCACTTGGCCAGCGTGGCAGACTATGGCCTTAACCCGCTCAATATGAGAGGAGACCCATATTCCAACAGTGGAATTATAATGGGTCGACGAATTAATTAAAAGCTTTTATTTACCAAAAGTGATAACGAGCTGAACCTATTTCGGGATATGCAGATACGTAAAGGAGAAGTTCTTGCACAGTAGCATGACACAAGGCACTAGACACATTAGATTAGTTAGTGTCAAATGTTTACAGTTGGGTGTATAGTTTAGGGATACGCTTTTGAACACTGTGGAATTCTCCATGAAGTTTGAAACGAGCTAGCTCAGATAAACAATCTATACCTATATGAATCTTCCAGATGTTTCTAGATAATTATTTTTCATTGTTGATCCTCTATTACCTCTGCCTATTTTTTGTCTGTCGTCTATGTATAGAATAGAACTTTGATTTAAGTTTAATATGTAAACTCATCATCATCATCGGCGTAAGTGCACTGCTGGACATGGGTCTCCCCAAAGCATCCTTGCTGTCCAGCCAACGGCTTTATTACATAGTTTAATGTATTTTAACAGATATAACGCGATCAGCGCCGCCTTTTGAATCAGTTAAATGTTTTCAAACAAAATACAACTCTCAATGAAAGTTAGCCAAAGTTTTAAAGAGTTTCAGAGTTTCTTATCCGCGATTTATTATAATTTGAAAAATTTCCAGCTTTTCAAAATTCACACTAAGGTATACACTTATAGATTTATGACATTGTAAAATGAGGTATTTCACCTTTGATGGTTGAAAAATTTTATGAAGTTTCTAAAAATTCTCATTTTACTATTGAACTTTATATTAATACTTAACTTTTTGCCACATGATAGGCAAGCGTTTGGCCGCGATCCCGTCTGATGGAAGCGCAGATGCGCCTTAAGATACAGCACGCATGCCTACGAAAAGCTTATTCACCATTCCCTTGAAGATCCTAGGTTATGTGTGATACAGACGCCGGGTGACATCCTGGGTAGTCTGGATAGGAATCGTAGAACAAACCGCTTCGTTCTGGCATTTACAATTTGTATCATATAAAGATTGCTGCTGTGTATCTAGATGTTCATTGTAGGAAAGAGTCTGTGGGTATCAGGTCGTGGAGTTCGGGAGCGTGTATAATAATAATGTAGATATATATATATCATGTAGAATAAATAATCCTAACCTAACCTAAAATATATCATGTAGAATACTGCCAAACGACCATGACGACAACGGTGACAATCACGGAAACTATAATTATAATTATAATACAGTAACATGATAACGTAATATTTTGATGAAGTACTAATGATATGGGTGGTTGTACTAAATATATTTCTTTATATAATAATTTAATAATATTTATTTAAATATTATTAAATTATTAGTTTTAATGTAGGGCTACTTTTAATTAATATAAGTAACAAAAATCAGTACACTAAATAGTTCTAAATAAAATACAAAATCGATTTGTAGAACCAAACTGTTCAAAATTATTAATCCATTCGTTTCCTCATTCTACGAATACGTATACGACGCATTAAGCCTTGCGATAATAATGTGATAAAATATATTTTCTTAGCATAGCATAATTTCAAGCGCATTAATTTTAATGCATGCACGTGCATTAAAACCGTATAATTACCTGTTCAAATATTCCGGTCACGTACTGGTACGATGGGAGGCGCTTCTGTACTACGCTGAGTATTTCCATATGCTTTGCATCTTTACGTTCTTTCAACGAATATGATGAGTATGAACTGTCATATGCTAATTTTTTCGCAGGCCGCTATGCACGCCTGCTTTCTCCCCCCACCCTTGCTTCTCCTACAAATCTATTAAAGAGAATGTCTTCTGCATTTTTGCCTTTTTTTATTTGGTGATTGATTCGTTATTATTAACCTAAAACTAGGTTACAAAATGTGGACTTCATTCCTAATGGCATTCTCTATCATTCAACTCGGTACGAATGTGATGTTAAGAATGTGTGTACGAATTATACATCATGCATTTCATTTCATACATGTGTAAAGTGTCCATACTTTACTTTATTCAGAGGGTACACTGCAGGTGAAAGAGTGTAACGGCATTGGAGGATCTCTCGTGTAGAGTGGAAACAATTTGTTATATTTATTTAGAAATAAAACTCAACAAATGAGATTAGTTACCACAGTATTTGGACCGTTATTCGATATTTAACTATACATTTCAAGAAAGTTTTTTTTATTGATACTAAAAGTACATCAGATGGTATTCTACCGACTGTTTATACATCATGGATGCGATATACTCCAATATAAAATAACAAAATTATGACACAAGAGTGTATAAACCTGTCGTTTCATAAAACAATCCAATTATACTTACCACCACTGTCTCGCAATCAATATCTTAACACGATGTGTTCTGTATTTAAACGCGTTGCAAGTACTTTAAACAACCAAAACCCCAGTATTGGGGTTGCAGCTCAAAAATTTTGTAAGCTCCGTTTATTTCGGTTCTATAATGTTAACATTTCCCGGTTTCGGTCGCAATCCATTCTATTCGGGAAGTCGGTCAAGTCAAGCTTTTGGTAAATTCTGTTGTATACTTACTTCGTAGTTGATGGGAGTTTGGTGAGTACATAACCAGTAATAACTAGTATGAACTGGTAATACTAAATATTTGTTCTTGTGTAATTTGTTTAGCGATATTTATACGCTTTAGTCCTATCTAGATCAATAGGAACTAGATGGACTGACGAATGAAGAGTAAGAACATGAGGTCTGCAAGGACAGAGATTTTGGACACTTGATTCTCTTTACCTACACCGTGTAGAACTTGTCGTGAACTTGAAATAATATAATAAAATTACTATAACATATATTTGACTGTGTATTTCAATTGGATATATATTGTGCTTATAGCATCAGAAAAGTTATGTTTAAATCCCGTTTCTGAATGCTAGTCTTCCCGGCAAATGGGGAAGACCTGGAACATTTACTAAAACGCTATTCCAATGTTCATTAGATTTATGACGTCTAGATTCCAACTTAAACTTAAATGTTTTAAGTGACATAAAACATCGGTAACCAGGAAGAATAGACATGCTTATAATAAAGTTTGCAATTGTATCAGCGTCGTATCTACATACAGTTATTAAAATAAAATGTATTATTCCACTCTTGTACCGATCAGACATGTATTTTGGGTTCGAGTCATAAATACGTTAATCGAACTCGCCCACTCCACGTATACTTTATATATCTACGAGTATGTGTGTATATATATCGACATTCTACTTTCATTACAACAAGAAAGTCAAACCTACGAGATGCAAAACATTTGGTAGCTATAATAATTATATACGAGTACATACTAAAACATACAAAAGCGATACAAAATGTATCTATGCATTAAATAATTCAATTTTTCTTTTTACAGATATGTCGCCATCGTGAATAAGGTGAGTGGTTAAATACCAGTTTATTATTAAAGATTAGGCTTAGTGCAATCGACACATGTAAATACACAATACAATGTATATAGTTTAATTGAATGTATACAGTAAATACCTGATGTAATTTTCACATGTGAAAAAAGTAAACTGCATATTATAAGTAACGTGTAGCTAATTGACTTAGAATAAAATCCACGGCGTATTACTTGCGCGTGTTTAAAGTGATAGTGAGAAAAGGACTGGATACCTTGTCTTGTAGTTGATACACGAAGTTGATGTAGTCCGAATGTTCTCTTGAAACTAAATTACAGATAAAATACTAAGCAATCAGGGCAATTTACTCGTATAACCGCATCCTGCTCTATAGTCAGTGAGTCTTGTTAGGTAGTCAGTCAGTTACACGTTAGTCATAGTGAAATTTCTGATGGATCCTAGAAAATAATTTGCTATTAGACAGATATACATGTGATATGACATAATTTCTTTTAAACCCCGATAGGTATTCGTTGGTTTCAGATATAATTTCCTTTGATCTCATAGAACGTCAACAGATCTCGTACAGAACTTCATCATATGACATCAGCTATAACTTTTCTTAGATTAGAACATTAACTTAGAACGTTAGACCTCGCATTAGATATACTTTGATCTAGGAGAGAGTTTCGTTTGATCTAAATTAAGATCAATTCATATAAACTCGTATAAAAATATTTTGCACAAAATGAATATCAATAAATTTTGACACATTGCTAGAATTGATCAAATCAGACTAATAAATCTAAAGAACAATAGGCCACAAAAGTTTTATACGTATTTCTCCATTAGTACAATCAAAATATTTGTTATCACGAATGAAGATAGTTTGATCTAGGAGTATAAAGTTACAGAACAGTCCAATTTGGCACTAAATCAATGGCAATGAAATTCGCTGGATTACAAGAACTGATTAAATCGGAATAATAAATGTTGCGATCAAATTGATAAAGATCAAAATTGTTCTTTAAGTCACGACAGCATACTGGAAATAAACAATTCGATACAACGTATACCTTAAAGCAAAGCCTGCAACATAACAATAATCATAATTGACACTGTTGATGGGATTCCCAATGTAAGAGCACTCAAAGGGAAGCTGACTGTTCGCGATCAACTTGGAATCGTAGAAGCCATGTTTTATGATTTGTCGATAGCAATAACATCACTTGACGAACGTAATGTAAACAAAACCTTATATTATGGTAATTGAAAAATGTTTTACTAGGGCAGTATTTACATTAGTACTAGACTGTAGGGTACTATTTAGATATGTGTATTGTTTGTGATGTGTTATTTTGGTTCAATTGATTCACGTTTTTTTTTAAACTAACTGTTATGAACTTCCAATAACATATTGTTCAAAAATATCTCTCACCACGACATCGAACTTTTATGGCTGTTATATTGACCAGTAGTGATGTTTTAGTTTGCCAGAAAATTTCGATAAAGTACCATTAATAATATGAGTGCATCATCTTAAAAAGAAGTAGTATCTATAAAGAAAACCCCACGTAACAAGGGCTTGGAAAATGTGTCATACAAAATTATTCAAGTTAAACTGTAGTGTTCTGTTGCCTCTTGTTTCTTGACGGCGTGATGAAAAATCATTCCTGTTCGAGTTCTTAACACAGAGCACCGATATTTCGTACCAAAACATACTCTATCTCACTTACATACAGTTGCTTTTGGTTTGCCTTCATATATAATATAATAATCCAGTGTTTTTATGGGCTGTACGATGGAATGGCGTCCCATTTATGGAAATTGCAAACATTTCTCTAGATTTGTGTAAGTTTTTTCAATCTAATGTTTTTTGGCTAAGTGGATTGAGGTTGTAGCGGTTTTTTGAATATGTGGTTGTTGGTGTCTGTGATATATTGTTGTGGTGTACAGAGACAGGGGATATTCAGTACATTATGTTGTTAGCGCTGAATCGTTAACAGTGACTAATTGGCTGACTGCAATACAAGTGCTTTTCGTTTCATATTGCTATGAAGGTGTTTCTCCAAATAGTTTGAAAATAAGGGTAAATTAATTAATTAAATTTGTGTAAAAATTTAAGTATTTAAAATTTAAATAAAGTATTTGACTGCCTCGTCGGTCGTATTGATTGCACGTGCGACTGCCGATCGGGAGGTCCCGGGTTCGATTCCCGGGTCGAGCACTACAAAAATTTCTAATTTAGATTTTCTAGTAGTGGTTCGGAGTCTGGATATATGGCCGATGCATGGCAATAGGCTCACCACCTATTCCATAGTGGGACGTAAACGTAACCGGTGAAACGTGGGAGTACCTCTTCGGGGATTACAGGCGTGAAGTTACGTTACGTATGTTATAGTTTATATGTTATAGTTTTGTTTTGATTGTAAGTTTACCATCTATTGCCTAGCGTTATAGTAAGTCGACAGACTAGTTTCAATTAAATATCACATTATTCTCCTAAATTAGAACTAGTGATGCGTCGACTTCATAAAAGTTTGAAGATACCACAAAAAAACATTGGGCTGTGTATATCAAAATCTACACTATCATCATCATCATCACTACCATCATTGTCATCATCATTAACACTTTACTGTTCCACTATTGGATACGGGCCTCCTCTCAGAGTGAGAACACTTAAATCTATACGCTGCCACGTTGGCCAAGACCGGGTTCTCACATTTCACCCTCCTTAGAGAATAGTATAAACAAAAGCATAGAATATAACATATTTGTTGGCATAATCATATTTTGAGAAGATTATCCGACGGCTAAAAATATTATTACGTTATAACTGCACTTGATTCTGTACCTCCATATTGTATATTTTGGGGCTTTCGTATTATAATCCGGTTCTATTTGTTACGGGAACGTGCCCAAGCTTTTCTCCTTACGATATATACTCAGAATTTCGTTTGAAGGTAACAAAGAGTGAAGTTAACAGGAAATTGTATAAAGACCGTCTTAGGTATAATTCGATTGGTTCATGAGGATGTAGCTCTAATGGATGTTTGCTTAATAGAATTGCAGTGTATGTTCCTGCACAGGGTGGAAATTACCCTGTTTAGATGTCAGGAAATACGCATTGAGGCAAAATCGGGAACAATATTTAAATAAAAATGATAAGTCGCCTTGGAGATCTAGAATTTTTTTCCGTCGTACCGCAACTGGCAATTTTATTAGCGGCGATTCCATTGGTGCCAATTTTCTTCAATTATACTATTTCACTGCGCAAAATATTCAACAAAATGTAAATATTTTAAGTGCAACTGTAATATATATTTTAATACAATTCTAAAAATGTTAGATTAATTATTATTATTATATCGTCACGTCACGTCCCTAATATATATACTCGTAATCATAGTAAAAAAATCAATCACTACACACCGAATACTAAATTGGAACGAATCGTAGTTCATTATCAGCTTAGTTAAAAGCCGAACTATTTGAGAACAATTAGGTGGAGTAGCACAGGGCAACCGTAGATAAATCGTTCTACCGCCTTCTAGAACGTGACAGCAGCAAATGATTATGAAAAGACAAATGCGTTCTTTGTTTCTAATTTGTACGTTTATTTGTGGCAGTTAGCAGCAGTTCCGCTGCTAATTTTAATATATATCATTCGACGAAAACCTTAATTAAACGTGATGTTTTGCAACATCTGCTCTGCCCATTCCGGATGCTTCAGATTAAATTGTTAATTTTCAAGCGTGACTTGGCATTTTACTTAATTTATAACTTACCGTTAATACCTTGGGCATTCTCCTGCTGTTTGTTTCCGAATATATTTACCTGAGTAGACAAACACTATTGATATTATATCGTCTTTCAGAGCCCTTAGACAGAGAACATGAAGTTACAAATATCTGAATCCATACTGACCTGAAATATTTCTTTTAATTTCATCAATAAAATAAAAATATGTACAAATATAATCTATGCCTATAAAATGGGCATCATTATTCATCATCGTCATTGAGTCCAAGGCGTGTGAAGTCTGTTACCCCACACTTGGCCAGCAATTTGCCATAAACGATTCTTATTCTGAAAAGAGAAACAGTAGAACGATAAAAAATTGACGATTCTCGAACAACAATTTACGAACGTTTTTATGTCGTTTAAATGCCTTATCACTTGAATCACACACACAAACAATACTCGAACAAGAGAACACAAAGAGAGCACAGGTAATTCTCACTTTTCCAACCAACAAAAAAAACTCGTTTCATTACCACTTTTCCATTACTTTGTACCCGAAAGTGCTATGAAATTTGGAATAAGAACAGTCTCGTTTTACGGAAGCTCTGCGTTTCGGGGTAACGTAATTTAATCTTTACCCATTCAGACTTTAAGTTCAATTTTAGTTGCATCTTTTTACAGCGCGAATGTAATGTAAATTTACAAAAGCGCGCGAACGTTTTTTTCTTTGCGTATTCGTTTTACGAATTCATATTGTTGTTTCGCGCGTAAATAACGGACGATAACCTACATGTTACACGCTGTTTGGAGTCGATACCCCGTTTTACAGCGATTCGTTTGTTTACATTATTGCAATATTTAATCCTTCATCAATGTATGTACTTTCACGGAATTTATTTCCGTACCATGTATTTGTATGTGAGTATGTGTGTGTGTGCCTTTGATATCGACAACGCTTTAGTATTTTTTCTCGTTTTATTTCAAGCACGATTCGACACGCGTTTGTCGTTTAAATGTATTACATTAAATATTTATGTATTTGACTGTATGACGTATTACTTTTTCATATGGGACATTTGTCATGAGTATACATAAAACTCGCCTACACTTGGAACGGACGCAGATGTCCATCAATCAAATGCCTGCTCGATATTTATTTACCATTTACCGATAGTTTAACATCAACTCTAAAGGATTTGCAAAATTGAAACTCTTATACACAAGGCTTTGCATTAGTCCACGTATATATCAACCTATGTCTTACATAAATCATAACTCTATCAATAGTATATAAGTGATAAGAATTTCGAATAGTCACCTTACATGAGAATCCATCAAACTATATAACTATCATCACTATAAAATAAAACATAACTGGTTTACCCTCCTCATAAAAGAACATTACCTCATAAAGAACATTTAAATGCCATTCTGTTCTTTTTCCACCTAGAAGATTCCTCGCTAGCCTGAAACGCGGCTTCTGTGTGACAACACAGTATACTAAAACAATGACACCAAAATCCCATTTCGCGGCGTTCGTTCACTTAATTAAGTCACATGTGGTTTCAATACGCACCCCCACTTCCCCCCTCCACTCTCAATTACACCGAAAGAACAGCCTTTGAAACATTTTTCCACACAGACGTAATTACAGTCGCTCTCTGTTAATTGTACCGGCTTTCTTACCTACGTGTTTCATTACGTGGATATAAGCGATTATATTCAGCACTGTTATGATTCCGCTGTCGGGCTTGAGTATTATCTTAGAATGAGAAGGGGTTAGGGCCATAGAGTGCCAGGCTGTTAAGTGCGTATTGGCGACTTTGAAAACGTGGAGGAAATTATGTAACGACATATTAATAAGTTGTGCAGCTTTCATAAAAATGTTTTCGTTTAGTATTACAGCAAATGATAATTAATTTTAAAACGAACATAATTTTATAGAGAGCCGAGTTTCAAGATTTCAGTACAACACTCCTACTTTGGCCACCTGCTTCTTTACTTTATGTTTATCTCAAAATTATTTTCACGTTTACTATCATTTGAATTCTCATGTTTCATGTTCACTATTACTTATTCATATTCAGTATCATTTATTTATTTCTCGTAAATTAAAGTCACTAAATATTGTTTTTAAATAATAGTTTGTATCTGAAATTGAAACAATAGCTTGCAGTTCAAAAGTAAAGCTCAAGGAGAATGCTTGAACTTAGGAAATGATACTGTGAAACGAGCTCAGATTAGCTTCTCATATGAAAATGACTTGTTTCTTATTGTTCCCAAGAAAGCTTAGCTATTTTTTCTTTCGTATTTACGTTCTGCTTGCAGGAAATGCTACTTGTAAGATGTCGAAGTACGTAGAAATAGCTTAACATATCTAAGTCGCAAGTTATTAATGTTCGTTGACTGCTTCGTTGCTCGAGTGATTTAAGCGCGAATGCCGATCGAGAGGTCTTGGGTTCAAATCCCGATTCAGAAACTAATAGATTTTTCCAAATTAGAATTTCTGGTAGTAACTCGAAGTCTGGATCTGTGTCCGGTGTATGCCAATAGGCTCACCACCTATTCCATGAGACCCTGGTGGGGTACTATTGGAATTTTCTAATTTAGAATTTCTAGTAATGACTCGGAGTCTGGGCTTGTGCCCGGTATAAGGCTCACCACCTATTCCATGGGAGTTAAACGTAACTGATGAAACGTGGGAGGGTCCTTCACTGCTCTGCCTACTCCTTCGGGTGTTACAGGCGTGATCTTACATTTTCTTTCTCCTTATTTATATTTATTTTGATAAAGACGGTTCTACTCTGGTTATATCTGAATGATGGATTAAGATCTGTTTTGTCTGTTTACGTCTTCGTGCAACCCAAAACAGGGAGCACTAAATGGGGCTAAGGATGTGAACCTTGTTTATTATTATAACTCATCATAAGCCCTTAAGTCGTTTCACTATTGGACACGGGTTTCTACTCAGAATGCCAAGGGCAAACATAAACATACAAGGTTCAAGGTCAGGATATTTAAATCACGGTGGACTGGAGTGACTCCAGTTTACACGCCTGGGAAAGCATTATGACGAGTTCCAGGCCAGCAAGTTACTGTACGATATTTTCGTACCGTATAATCTTTAATCTTTAGGTGTTCGTAACTTTATATAACGAATGATGCGCCTGAATAAGAATTCAAACAACAGTCCCACGAGAGCTACTATATAAACCAAGAATGTATCGCTAATTGGATAAATTAAAACAAAATCAATTGAAATAAAAATATATCGGATCAGCGTCCCATTTTAATAAATTAACAATAATAATTAAAACACTAAATAGTCTGTACAATCAAAACACAGTGAAGAAAAATAGGATAAAGGCATATTAAAAGGACAATTTCCACTGAAATTAACTGTAATTTTTTTTCTTACATAGAGAATTTCCATTTGCACATTCAGGTTCTTGTTCGGGAGAGGCCGAGAACAATAAATTTTAATCAAACAGCGAATTGCTTCAGAAATTGTAATTTCTTTGTCCTTGCCTCGGTGAGAAGACTTAATTAATCGCAATATTTGGGAACATCTGCTTTTGACCATAACTTGATTGTCGCCCGAACTGAATATTTATGTCAGAATTAACATTTATAAATAAAGAGCACAAAAGACATATTGAAGAATTAGTTTAGTATGGGAGCGAGGATGGCAGTAGTTAGACAAAGATCAATCTATAGGTGGAAATCGGTAGAAGGACTTTTTTCAATATTACGAAATAGATTTAAATTTCGAAAACAGAAGACGTAGTATAATATCATTATAACATACCCTTGTATTTGACTAGTTACGTTTACATTCTACTTTGGAATATGTGAGCCTGTTGATTTACAACGGGCACATATTAGACTCTATGCTACAATAAATTTCAATTTAGAAAAAACCCACAATAGTTTACTGGTCTCAGGGATCGAGCTCAAGGATTCTTGATCAGCATTCGCACTTGCAGCAGCTCGACCAATGATGCAATAAACATATGTTATCAGTTTATCTTATAAAAATTCTTATATTTAACTTAAAATGACACTTTGAATAAAATACGTCTGCTCTTCTTTATACCAGAAACCTCGTTACGATTGAATTATATCAAAAAGTCCTTTTAAGTGCTCAATTATGACTGCAATATATCCGACATGTATCTGTATCCACTAGAACATTCAGTAAAATTAATTTTGCATAACGTCATTATGAATATCACTACTGAGCAATGTTAAGTTACATTTTCAGGTGAGCTAATAACAGGTAGTGTAAACGATTGGACTGTACAATCATATTCAGTAAATATATGTATCATTTTGTGATTCATGTCAAATATAATTGTGTCGAAATCTGGTTTTACGATTTAATGGTCCAGATTTCAGTTTTACGATTATATATTGTATACATTATATAACATTTTAATATAATCTTATTATTACGCTAGGGAGAAGGTCTGAGCCAGGTCCTTGCCTGTGGCGTTCCGTGGATTATACCAACCCGCACTTGGCCAGCGTGGCAGACTATAACCTTAACCCTCTCAATGTGAGAGGAGACCCATATTCCAAAAGTGGAATTGCAATGGGTCGATTATTATTATTAATTTATTTATTACGCTAGGATCACCACGAGATGAGCAGCGATATCGAAACATACGAGTACATACATAATATGTTATTTCATTTCTCAAATTTGGTCATCAGTATACATAGAGTCACCTTGATGAGGACGTTTGATCATGTCAGGTGCTATCTGATTATGTCATATCAGGAACAGATATCTGATCGTCAATTATAATTATTAACAACCACGAGTGAGATATGGAAATTTGGTTTCAACGACGTCTCTGAACTCCACTTAGAAACATAAAAAATCAATATTGCCGGTTTATTACAATTTTGATAAAAATTATAAGAACCTTTCCTTGACTGAGAATTATGGAAAATGTATTTGGAAAAATGGCTACAATTCGGAAAATAAAAGCGGTACCTCAATAACTTCTCTGTCAACAAAACGCCGGAAAAACTCAATAATAAATCCATTATATACCGTTAACGTTCTGTAACATTTATACAATAACAGTGAAAATTCAATTATGAAGAGACAAAATTAAGATTTTGACGTCCTGTATCATTAAGCATTGTAATAATAAGAAACGAGTATTATAAAAAAATATTGTTATAAAAAATTATGAGTCTTTGTAGGTATTACGAGAATAATGGTTTCAGTGATGTACACATGAAGGTGCTATATTGGGCACTTTATTTTTTTATTGCGCACCACATATAGATAAAAGCCTGGAATTGCTCATAGCAGAAAGTTGGACATACCTACTCTGCGAGATACGAGTAGGTACCTTGAGAAACCTACATATATCGACAATAGAACGGTATTGGAAGAGGGTCAATGGTGTAATAACCAATGAAACCACTTCAATTAGACGAAATTGTAAGCTGAAATTAATTGTTAGCGACCTCGAGTAATTTAATAAAAAAAAATAACAATAAAATCCTAACAACAATTTTAAGATACTGATTAAATTCACATATTATTTTAATATACGAGCTTGAATAAGGACTTTATTTAATATAAAAGTCGTGAAATAAATCTGCCGGGCACATAGAAAATGAAAATCCTTAGTTACCAAAATATATATTTGAAAGAAATTTTCTTTGTAATATCTTAGCTCTTGTTTTTGTGGAAGAAACAAATGGATTATAGCCACATTATAGCAAGATGGGACAAGAATATTAAGGCGTGTAAACAACTCGTGTGTATCTATAACTTTGTGTGGCCGTTCGTTCTAATTAACACAGTGTTTTGGTGTTCCCTATACAAGTTTCACTTAGCACGTGTACTGAATATGATACGTCTCATCTTAGTTATTTAGCGTGGTAACCCCTCTTACGCCTCATAATCGATCTTAAGAATAATTGAGTTTGATTTTTTATACATATTTTATGAAAGTAGTGACTAAATGTGATTTCGTGGGCACAAACTACACTGAATAGCATTAGTTCAAATACGAGAAATAGTCTCACGAGGCTTGGCGTAAGCTCTTCTCATAAAATGATAATCGGTGGAATGAAAAGAGGGTTGATGGTGATAATGATGAATAATAACTAAATAGGATAATCATATTTCTTTGCAGTTTTCAATGTCGCACTTTCGTATTATTTGTTTTAACAAGAATATCTGTTCATATAATTTATTAGATACTTACATCAAACTTATTATTAGCGAACAAAATTTCCACCGTTATTTTGTTCGTTTGGTTGTCGATTTAAACAAATATTTTTATTTGCCGGTATTCTTTTAAAGGTCCAATTTGGTAAGAGTGACATTCACTTTTGCAATATTAATCTAGGCACAGACGACATTACTGTACACGAGACGGTGGGAGACACAAGACACAAAGGTCCCTTCAATAACTACGAAGCTCGTGACTGGAATGCGGCCGATGTATCGCCTCCAGTCAAAGATTAAAGGAAAACATTATTGGTACGCGCCGACGCAAAAATATTTCTTTTAACTTCTATCTTCTTCTTTTGTATTGTCTATTTATTGAAATTTTTACGCAGCACTGCTGGGAATAGAATATTGAAATTTTTTATTCACATTATCGTAAGTAGGTAATCCTAAGTAATATTATCCTAAGTAAGGGGTGTAACTCACTCCGGAGGTTCTGGGTTCAAATCCATGGCGCGCACCTCTTTAGAAAAGTGCGTTTTAAATTTAAGTATCACTTGCTAACGGTGAAGGAAAACATCGTGAGGAAACCTGCACACGTTAGAATTTATAAAAAAAAAAAATATTTTCTAAGGTGTGTGAAGTCTGCCAACCCGCACTTGGCCAGCTTGGCAGACTATGGCCATAACCCTCTCAATATGAGAGGAGACCCGTATTCCAACAGTAGAATTGCAATGGGGTGAAAAAAAAAATTGAGTGATCTACTAATAAGTAAACATTACATACATCCGCAGCCTGTGTTAGTCATCTGTGTGACATACATCTCCCGTAATGAGTGCTGTAAATGTCCATAAATGGTTTTACATATTTCTACTGTAGTCATTTAGTGTGGTATAAAAACGTGCCGACTGAATAATGCCGTGGGTCGTGTGCAGGACAAATCGACGGGCAGGAGATCACGGCGGCTCCGGTGTTGGTGCCGTCACGGCCACGCCGCATGTCGCCGCGTCCGCCGCTGCGCCACGTGCCGCCGCGCCGCCACTCGCCGCCCAGGTACTGCTGCACTACACACACTAGTGTTCCTATCACGTTCTAATAGTTGTACATACGTTTCACAATTAATTTTTAAGATATCCATTTTTAAAGAATTATTATGTACAAGTGTCTAAATTATCAAGAACAAAATAAGATAAAGCCATTTATGGCACTTGTTAAATATAAATGTTTCCTAAATAATCTTTTTTTTTTCTTGCAAATTTAAATTGTGAAAAGGTGAAATTGAACAAATATAAATATTCAATATAATAATTGCACTTAACTATCGGTATTAATTATCGAGTTAAGTTACGTCTTTAATTATTAATTACATTTAATTACTAAAGAAGCATTACTAACCGAGGGCCGGGCGCGG
>DWMG01000376.1:0-20442 GCA_018244855.1 Elbella merops
GTTTATACAATTTTATGATTGATGAAGTAAACAGTATTTAAATTTAATTATTTCTGACTAGAATTATTACATTTACTATCATTATTGCAGTATTTATACATTTTGTAATAAAAATACACTAAATAAATTTAATTTATAAAATAATATTTAAAATCACTTGCTAGTTACATTGTCACCCATTAGTTGCTTATTTCACACAGTGCCTTGCATTATTATTGAGGTAAAATGGACCATAATCCGGTATCTTTCCCAGTGTACCGAGTAAATTTGGAAGTTTTCCCTGGTATAAAACAAACAATATCCATATGTTTTTAGTTCCTAAATCTGTATATACAGATGTATCAGTATGTACAGATGATGTTTAATGGAATTATTTATGTTAGGATCTTAAATAGGATTAGTGAAGTCTTAAATGTTTAGAACTATGAGTAGTATTTTTTTTTTTTAAACTTACTTGTAATCGGAATGAAAGTGCAGGACAGCTTCGTTGCTGGTTGCGACCCATCGCGTTTCGCCAACAGAGCCGCAATATCTCGATAATTTTAAAGTAAATCGATCTCGTAACTGTAATTACAAAGATTTTTTTAGACCTTTTTATCGTTACAACATTGGACACTTATCTCCTCTTAGAATGAGGAAGTTAAGGCTATAGCCTTACACAGGTTATTTAATAGAAAGAAATATTGTTGGTAAAATAACGAACAAATTAGTTGGGGGTCACAGCATCAGGATAGCGCCATCTATATCCGAACCCCAAAACTTTGATTACACTTGGGACGAGAAAAAGGGACATTTAAAATTCGGGCATTGTGGTACATAGTCGGAAGAAACAAAACAGAAACAAATTATTGTAAAGATATATTTTTACGTTTGAGCATATGAGCTACTTAAATCCACATTATTCAAGAAAAAACGGATATAATTATCGCTTTTTCCTATATAAAAACTGAAATGAAATGAAATTGTGCTATGAATAACTATGATACAAACCTCAACAAAATCATAGAGACAGTCGTTCTGGAACTCCAAGTCGATCATTTGAAAGACGAAAACAAGTCTGGTGTCAATGGGGCCGACCACGTGAGTCCAGTAGTCCAGATCATTGTCATATACGCCAGGATGGTTCGGACTAGAGAGCTCTCCTAAGAAAAATAACAGAGGGTAAAAGAGTTAAAAGATAAAGGTTAAGCGAAGCCTGGATAATACTCCACTATGCTTCTGCAGGGTGGCTTTTTGGATGGGTAGGCATTGACTAGTTATTGGGACAACTACATACATACAATCCATACATACACGATAACAGTTAATAACATACGATTTAGGGTTATAATACATATAGGATGTACCAGAAATTCCTTCGACAGTCGCATTTTTGACAATGTGCTCCGGGTTGAGTCGTCGCTTGCAGACATATCCTCCAGTCGAAATGCACTTGTGCAGCGTCCAGTACAGACCACTTGGTAGAGATGGCACTGGAGATGTTTTCCACTAGAAAAAAGAACAATACTGTCCATATAAATATATATTGTTGTATGGCAATACTGACTCAACTGTCATTTTGACAATTGAACTACAACAAAAGATAATATAATTTTTATTGTAACATAATGATCTATTTAAATATAATATGTGCATATTATGTGGCTAAGCTAAGTAGACATCTTCTTTATTTTGTGACCGAATAATAGCAGCCATATTTTCTAAACCATAGGCAAAACGATCGAGATAGGTATACCAAATATATTTTCATGGTCGTTAATTTTTGTCTTTTAAACGTTTTATACTAAATTTATTATACAAGCACTGTATTGCTTATAATAGGTTTGATAATGATCGTGGAATCCTGTTTAGTAGGATTAACCAACATCCAGCATTTAACTATTGAAGAATATTACCTGAACACCAAGACATGCGTCACCCACTTCCTCAGTATCATTGTACGGTGGCCAAGCCTGATATTCTAAAGCGCTTCCATCAACCCAGCTGAGGTTCTCGTTGATGTCTTTGTGGTTTCTAGCGCCGAGCCAATATACGGATCCAGCGCTGTAATCGCTGCTTTGTCTAATACCAGACACCACAAAACGCTCCTCTTCTGGTGAGTGGATTGAAGCTAGATTCATGTTCAGGCCTTCACAAACCTGAGAAAATAAAATTAAATGAAAAATAAGATTAGTGCAGGATCGAATATTATGGGATATATCGCACACCTTGGGAAAAGCCTATATTCAGCGGTGGGGCAATTGAGGTTGATGGAGGAGAATAGTGAAAACAAAAATATTTGTTAGTCTGTTGTTCTGTATCGCGTTTCAAGTAAAAGACAATTGTATCATGATATGAACGTTTGGATTGTTCTCGAATTTTTCGAAATGTGAATGAAATGTTGGTGAACAAAGTATCGTAACTGAGTCCTGAGAGTTTTGTTTGAGTCTGTTGTTTCTTTTTATACTAAATTATACCGTTTTTTTATGCTACAAACATTTCGGAGGTACCGTGAATGTCGATGGTATGTTTTATAATTAGAACTAGTTGCATCTTTTCAAAACTCTACTTTATTAAAATGTAAAGATCTGTAAGGAAACCATGACGAATATCGTATGAACATATTTTCCGAGAGACCTGTTTGCATTACATTTGTTATCTTAAAAGAAATATACATAAGATATACCTATTGTAGCTGTTACCCTAAACATGTAAAAAAGATAAACGATAAGAACAAATAAAAAGTAAGCATATATTTGGATGTTTTTTTCAAACCGTCATAATATGCTGGCGATGTAAGTTCTTCATGCCGCTTTCAGTACGTTAGCAACGATGTATTGGCTGCGTCTTTCCCCCTGAGCTCGAACAAACTACTGAAACTAGACACTTCCGTACTCCCCGGGGTACTTATCCTCGGTAATGTACGTGAGGGTATCTTTTTGTTATTCAAAAAGACAGCCGTTTCAAGATATATTTCTTAGTGAACCACGCTAGATTGGGTCCGCCCCGCATTTTGTATTCTATGCACCCTTTGTACTGTATTGATACGGTAAACATTGGTTTAGGTAAGAATAAGAAGACAGATCCTACGTAAATAAGAAAGGTAAACATATACCACGTACTGATTTTATTTTACGTTGTAACCCATCAGTATGTTATGTTACGTTGTATCCTATCTACCTGTGTAGATACAATTTCTTGTTACCGCGTTACTGATACTGATTGGTTAATAGTAAAGCATCATAATATTTTCGTCTCATTACACGATGAGCGGCTGATGTCAGGTTATAAATGAGAATAATATTATGAATGAGCATTTCCTTACAACGTACCTAATTACTATAGTAGTAATCTAATGACTTAAGTTTCTGCCTTCCACCCCGGGGTCCTGAATGTAATTACCGGCGCGCACGATATTTTTATTATTTTTACGATGGTTGTTTGTTTTGGCAGGCAGTTCATTTGTTCCAACAATTCATTTCGAACTTTGTGTAAAACTTTTATTGCATTGTTTGCTTTAATATGTTACAAAGTAGTACTCGTATATGGCACGTTTTACATTATTCATACAATATTTTATAGATTGTAATACTTGTTTTACCCCTTTTACTGAAATTGTTATAGGCACACGGATTTTTTTATTAAAATAAGTTTTTCTTTTTGCTGTTTTGACCTTATGTCATATCAAAATTAGCGTTACGTTGTACCTCGTAAAAACCTTATATATTTACAGATGAATATAAAAATATTATTTAGGCATTTTCCTTTTTGAATGCATTAACATTTTATTTTCTTTTCCATAATTTTGGTTAGAAAATGAAATTGTGTATTCGTTTCGGAGAGCCAGTGCACGGAGATAGGCTTCGTTGAGTACCGGTCTGTAAACTAAATTGATTGGATCGGAAATGGGAGCGCGGTTACCGTGTAAATGTCAAGTGTTCTCTCTCATTCAGCTCGGTTTGACTTTCGAATTTCAAAGCGATCTCTCGGTTCCGGACTTTCGTAATACTGATTGTGAGTCTATCAGTTTTTGAAACATTTGAAATTGGCACACAACGAATTCTTACACAATTGGTGGACATTAGTGTTATGTGCATGAAAAAATTCCAAAGTAATATATGTATATGATAACAGTTGATGGAATTTTTATTTTAGTCATTTGGATTCATCCAGTTATCCTAACTTTGAATGTTTAATTTGGAATCAGGTGGTGGCGTGTCAAATATCTTTGATCGGTCATGTGTATAAAAAAAATATCTTTGTTAAAAATGATTAAGGCCATGCTTTGCCACGTCGACCAAGTGGGGGTAGGTAAACTTTACACGTCTTAGAAATTAAGTCATTAATAAATCGTGTAATTATATGTAAATCACAAAATCTTTTAGTATTCGAGTTGGCGTTTAATTTTATGTGAACTTGGTAACGCGAAGTTTGCGAAGCTCGTTAGCGAAGCATATTGATTACTCAGTTACCGACACTCCACTTCTACACTTCGCTTCGTAAGTTGGTAAGCGTTAACTTGGGGTCTTTGAATGGTTGAAGTAAAATTGAATTTTGTGATAGAGCTTTTAAACATTATTGTGAGATCATACTTGGTTACAACATTGAGTGCTATCTCTGTCTGGTACAGAACCTGAAGTGAATTATACCTAATTATTAGCCTTTTGGAGCAGTGGTTATTAACCCAAGCCACCGAGCCGAGGGTGGTCGCTTCGATTATCATTTTTCCTTTGATGGGCCTGAGTGTTTGTTTTTGTCTAGGAGTAAGTAGGTACGTATCTACATATATAAGCAGAAATTATTATTTTACCGGGGCCAATTGCTCCTTGATATGGTATTTTGCCTTTATCGATGTTATTGTGGTAACATTAGTAAAGCCTTGTGACTTTTTGGAAAACAGAGAATGTCTTAACCTAGAACAGTACGCTGTTTAACAGAGAGAAAAATAATATATTTAGTCATAACAAATTAATATTTTCCTGACCTGCTTGGCGGTACCCCACGAGGCGCGAGGGTACCCGGCGAACAGGTAGCAGTGGCCGTTAAACAGCACCTGCTTCACATCCATGCACGATTGCGCTGTGAAACAATAAAGCGGATGTTAATAAGATTGCCAACATTTGTGACGTCACAGTTCTCTCTCTGCCATTATTCCTATCTGATTGTGGGTTCTGCTGTCCTTGACTTTTTCCTCTTCGCAAGATTGAACGTGTGTGATCTACAGAGACATCGCAGACACTCATGTCTTTGGCAGACCTTCATGGTATTTGTTCATCGGTGACGTTGAAAACAAATATTTTATAGATGAGCCCGTAGCCGACACACCTTAGAAGAGTTGATATGTGATAGAACAGAGCAGCGAAATGAGGAACAAGATTTTTATTCCCCTCCCTTTGCTCCATCCCTTTGCTTACAATATTAAAGGTAAAAAGGATTGCACTATAAATTTTAAAAGGCAGAGAGATAAAAATTATAGCGTTAATAAATAATATGTAAAACTTTTTGATTAAACCTAAATTGTTTTAGACGTTAATAATTTCAAATATAGAACATTTACAATTGAATTAATTATGCCTTATAGTATTATATGAACGTGCTCCATAGAGCTTTGGGGCGCGCTCAACTGTGACGCTGACGGAAATTTTGTGAGATTATATATTGGGACGTTAAATTGATAGCCTCATTAGTCGCTCAATACTGACTACATAAGACTCACATGACGTTTGTTCATGGATATATTTTAATCTTGAGAAATTACTGAGTTACAACATTATCACTACTATTTTATAATATATGTGTGTGAAGCTTATGATAACGTAAATAGATAAATATTAGAGTCCTATTCTATGTTTATTATGGATATCCATAGACTAATGCCACCCAATTAATCTGCCTATTTTTTGGTCCTTTCACGATAAAAGAGTATCGTCATTTCACAAAAACTCATCGAGCTCATCGCTTGATGACAAAATGAAGGTGAATAAAAAAATGTAAGAAACGCTAATCTGCTCCCAGCTGTTAACACGGCTGGTTAGTTTACGAATCGATAGGTAAGTCGATTTTAATTTCCTCAAGGTAATGTTTGTGGAAACATTTTCCCTGTCTATTTTCCTTTACTTAGCCGTCTCGCGGTATTAGCACCATCAGGCTTCTATCGGGCGATATCGGTATAACATGCAATATTTATAAGATCGAGAGGCACCGTTAAGAGGATAGGACTCCGACCTCTTTATCGAGGGTGTGGAAGTCGATGCGCACTGTCGGTTCGGTTTTTTTTATATCTATTTCCGGTGGTGTTCGTAGAAGCATTTATAAATTAGACTTTATTATAGGCATTACTAGGTGTTTCAAAATACTTGATCTGAGGTACGCTATGGAGTTATAGACGCCTCTGAGTTATAGAAAGAACATAGTATAGTTTTTTTGAGACTTTATGTGGTGACCAGTTGAAACATTGAGAGCATTACAAAACTCTAAGGATACTCTTTATAAAATTAAATGTTATCCTGGATCGAGCAATTTGTTATTAGATTTTAGGTCCCAGTCTAAATTTGTGTCCAATGCGTACGCAATGTGCTCACTCGCTATTTAACAGGGTATAAAACATAACCAGTGGGGTACATTCTTCTGCCTACTCCTTCGGAGAAATACTGATATTATAAAAACTGATATAACCTAAGTTATGTTATTTTATTTAGTAATTTAATCAATACTTCATGGACTATTTGCAGCGTGAAATTCGCAGCGTCAGTGCGAGAGAACCTCAAGAAATAAAGCAGAATGTCAAACGAAGCGTAGTCTCTCTATCGCTCAGTGCGCTGCGATGTGTGGACCGATGACGCGTGTAGTGAGTATTACTCGCCGTGAACTGTGAACCGTGAACTGTGTAATCGACGTTTTTGCGCGCAATCGAATAATTATGGGTGAAGGCGATTCTATATTTTTATAAAGAAGTTTAATTTAAACGTATTATTAGGTGTATATGTGTACATATATGGTCTTTAAGTGGGGATAAAGATATACTCGTATACACGTTCTATATAAACGTATTACACGTTTTATATAAACGTATTACACGTTTTATATAAACGCATTATTAAACGTACATGCATGTATGGCTTTGTAGTGGGATAAAGATTAAACGATGTGATATATTAAGTTAGGCTAGCAGATTTTTTGCCGTTTATTGTAATAATTACAGAACAAAGAGAAAAACTTACACGAGCTACCTCTGCAAAAATGGGTGAATTAATAATTACTGGTGTTTTTTTCAGTCTGTTCAGGGTAACGACAAGGAGTTGGTAAATGATAATATTATGTGTGGTCAAATTGAAAGTATAAATTATTATTATATGATATACCAATATATTTTAATAGTAATAATATAGGAAGTGTAGTAATAGATAATTAGGATTAAATGCAATATATATTTGTATATTATATACATGTAATAAGACCATAAATTATAATGTGTAAAAAGTTTAAAATTATATGACATTAACTTAAAACATATTAAATGAAGTTAAATACATACTACATTCATTGTTTACGCTCATATTTTCGAATAGCAGCCACAAAGTAGAAAAGTAGAATACTCTTGGACATAGGAATTTCAAGATTCAAACTTATATGATCATATAAATTAACGAATTTACTTATATTTCAAACAATTCCACACCACCAGCAGTAATAAATACTTAATACCAACAAACGGAAGTTATCTGTCAATGTGTTGTGAACGAATCGGTTCACGAAGCTATTTTAAATTTGAAATTCGAACGTTCAGTCAACGTACCACAAATAACGACTTGTAGTTTGCAATAGTCGCGCCAAGGAGAAACTGGTAACGTAAAACTTTATCATTAGAGAACTGAAATAAACAGGTTCAATTAATTTGCTCTAACCATTAGTTTATTGAATTCATGTACCTTATTTTACTGTTTCTTAGTGCTTATGATTTAATAGAGTGTATTAGTATATATATGATATAGACGTAATTATACAATTATTTTCGGCATAGCCCGACTATACTATCGAGTCTGTCCAAGGCAAACGTATCAATTAGGGTTAGAATCAGGGATACGCTATCGCACATAAGTATTTATGTGACTGCATGTTCGACACCCTTTTACATATTTTCCTTCGCATTTGACGGCTGCTCGAGTTTTCTTTAAGTTCTATTCACTGAAATTTTTAAAGTATGCCACGGTTGAAGAACATTTATAATTAAGAAAAACATGGCCTATATAACTTAAGGTTACAGTTGGTCTGCTTCAGGTAGCTTCAGCACTGTGATCTCGGGCCTCAAGTATTCAGAGATCCGTCCTAAAAGCATTAAGGTCGTCAGTCAATGACGCGTAACCTCACTTCCTAGCTATGGGCTATTCCCAAAGATCCGGTCCACAAATTGATATTTATATGCGTTGTAAAACTGTTTACTTTGCGGTCGGCGCGACGGGTCATTTACATTCCGGGAACGGTTCCAGTAGGATTTCTTCCTTTTATACTTACAATATAAAGGTGAAATCTTATAAAGTTGCTTGTCCATTTTTATTGCTGGGTAAATATCTGAAGTTATCCTCTAAAAGGTATTTTTGTACTATATATATATAAATACAAATATATATGTATATATTAGATTTTATTTCAAGATTGAAATAAATCATCACGTGATGGTCATTAAAATATTTTGATGTTTGTGTAATTGGGTAGATATGTAGTCAAATGTATTGTAATTAATCCTGAGTTCCATAAAACACATTTGATTTTGAATAACCATTCAGCTTTCTTGTGAACATTTTCGGCAGTTTTTTATGTCCCATATTTTATGGAGGAAAAGAATAATTGTTCTAGAAAAATGTTTATTTGGTTATCAATTTTTATTAAAAGATAAGATAAGTTTAATGTTGCGATAAAATAGTCTTGATCCATTCTATTTCCAACCAGATACAGGTTCTGTTATTATGCCTAGTACTCACTATAATAGCGAAATGACAGTTCTCCGAGTTTAAAAAACGCGCTACGGAAGATCATTACATTCGAGGGTCTTTTATCCCAGCCTCGACCTTTAGCGATACAAACTAAGAGTGGAAAAGCCAAAGAGGCCTCTGACGTAGCTCTTTTTCAAACAAGAAGATGCATTACTGCTTCCTCGTTAACTCGTTCCATTCGCCCATTCACTCGCTCTGTCGTTCACTAGTTTAATTCGAATATAATGCCTTTATTACATAATACATATATCTGTTTTCAATAAATATATATTTTTAATGCCTCCAATCTTTTTTACAACGGATTTCTGGAAACTGTTTTCTTTTACAAATGCGGGAGTTCTGGAGCATCCTGCACCAACATGCTTAAGTGCGGATAGTTAAGTATGTGAAACTGTATGTCAGATATCAAATTACTGTTAAGGCATCCGAAAAGGTTTAATGACTTCTGGCTGCGGGGTCCTCGGGAATAAAGAATGAATACTTAATATTCCTTCCAAAGAACGTAGATGCCCGCGTAAATTTATCAATAGCGATTCATTCAACTGCCGAATATTATTAATTAATTGTCGTAAATTTGACCACAGAACTTGTAAATTTAGACGAAGATAATTCTACAAAACATATACAAAATATAAACATACCTGTAAGCAAATTTTAAGCCTTTACAAAATTGTATGTATGGTATGATAATTAAAAACCCTTTTTAAAGTCTCCAAAACATTGTGTTACCTGAAAACCTGTATGATCTTTGGTTAAACGCGCTATAAAACCGGTTAATTAACTCTCGATTCGACCTTGAACCATACTGTTATTAAACAAGTTCGGAAATTTTCCGTTATGTTTCACCTTTGAATAATTGCTTCCGAAAAATTCAACGAATTTATAACGTATTCAGTGCACTGTGAAACGAAATGTTTCAGCTTGTGAAATTTTGTTAATTACTGACAAATGGGGAAACATAAAAAATGCACATTTATATATGTTTATTTATTTATAGGTAAAGTTACACAAAAGAGACTCCGAGGACAAATCCCCAGACTGGGGACTGATCAAGAAGGTCAAGCATAATATAGAAGACGGAACAAATCTGCGGAATGCGGTCAAAAAATATTTTTATTAAGCAGCTCCGATTCTCAGTCCCGAGGAAACAAATCACGATTAGATTTTTCTTATGACAATAAATGCTACATTTCACGATTTCCCAATTCCCAAGATGTCGCCACATGTTTCTTGAATCACGCTATAGCAAGTGATAAATTTAAATATCACTTGCTATAGACATTTATAAGCATCTTATTCCGAATTGACTTAACCCAAGATTTGACTTAACCCAAAGGGGCTGTCGGCCCATTTAGATATATGTAACTGATTTGAAAGTTATTTTCCATCAAATACCTTCCTTTCCGAGGTCACGAGCATCAGAACGTGATACTCTGACATATATTACCAGCTATTCAAAACTACTAGAAACGACTTCGAGTTTTTCTAAATCCTAAATATCTCTGAGCGTTTAAAGTCGATGACTCTGAGTCAATTGTGTCGCGAAGCCTAGTAGAGTACGGGTGAGGCACAAGTCCTGATCTAGTTCAGCTGGGAATCCTCTTGTGCTTAAACTATAAACAACAAAAAAGCTCTTTTTCCATTTATTCCCTTCAAAGATTACGTCGCAACTTCTAAATCTTTCAACCCGCAACGAGATTACTTTAATCCGATGGGACCATTAAGATATTCCCCGGAAGGCTCACTTCGAGACAATGTTGCAAGTACAAATAATTTTATATTTAAACTTATCTATAGAACATAGGACATCGGTTAGCTTTTGTAAATAACAGACGAAACATACAAAAAAAAATTCAATGGTATTTATACTTAATACCTCTCTATTTGCGTCGGGGGCTAAAAACCGATGAAGAATATTTTTAACATACCTTTATAGAGGTATTTAACGTAGGATTCTATATGTCTGTAAAATCGTGCCCTCTCTTACTGTGGCACTATTAGTAATGTGACGATAGAAAAACAGAACATTACACAACCCATGTATCGAACACAGGACGTCCAGATCTGTATTCGCGTTCGCAACCACGTGGCCAACGAGGCAGTCAAACTTCTACCAACATATTAAATAGAAAAATGTAATGAACAACTGTGAAACTCTCCTAAAATCTTTAGCAATATCAATAAACATGAAATGATATAGAAAAAATGTACAACTACAATAAAATCTAATTTCAAAAATAGAACAAAATTAAAAATAATTCACTCGAGCATTGCTTAAGGCGGTCTCAGATGTAACGGATACTCTAGCTAAGCGCACTTAATCAAGAGCTATTTAGAGAGAGCTCTCCTCTCTGTCGATAAGTTGATCGTTCAGAATTGGCTCAATACTTAGACTTTTGGTTCAGATTTAACACAATTTTTAATAGGGCATTAACTTATTACTATGTTGACTATCGGTATGTTTAACAAAGCGAATACGAAAGTTGATGAACAATGAATGATGAGTAAGTTTTTTTATTTTCATAAATTAAACCTCCATCGAAATTAATTCAATATATAAAAATCGTTCAATATAGGTTATGTACGGGACAGATCCGTGCAAATTTTAAAAAAACGGAAAAAGTGGGGCGTCAAAGACAAGACGGCCATATTATACGGGTTTAAGAATTTACGAGTATGTATATAGTAACTGTCAAATCGTATATTATGATCAAGGTTTTTCCTTCGACATATTTTCTGTAGCTTTTTTTAATCGTTCTCTGTGCTATAATAAACTTTTAACAATGGTGACGCTAATTTATGCACCAAAAATAATTTGTAACAAGTTTCAGGAGAAAAATAATAGAAAAAGAATAACTTTGGAAACAACAAAACCTACATGTCGAATGAATACAGTCAGTACATCATACCTTATTAAACCACCGCCATATACTCTTTTGGTTTGTTCAACTTTCAAACTTTGTGAGGCTCAGGACCGCCCGACAAGCATTCATTTCGCTCCAATACAATTTCAATCGTAATATCAGAGTGATACAATTTAAACTTTAACTGAATATACCTAAGGTCTTAAATTGGCAGGCAGCTGTTCACTATACGCCTCAACTTTGTAACAATAGCTCAAAGACATCGGATGTGCAAAAGTTACGTGCATTGTTGACTATCTACCTGCGGTCCGTTGGATAGTTTTGAACTTTATTACAATGGGTTACGGTCGTTGACGTATGCTAAAGAATAGTTAATGTTTCCAGTTTGTATAGACGCCGCTCAGATGGGAGCTGCATTTCGTACGGAAACTGGAGTGCGGAACGAAGTTTCAACAGTTTGAAATTGGAAAATATGGAATTGCAATGACTTTATTGAAGCTGAAAGAACAAAAGCTGGCGAAATGGTATACGATTCTTTATCAAATTTCTATTATTTATTTATTTATTATGTGCACTGAATACTTAAAACTAATCAGTAAATAGAAACGTTGTACAAGGATCTGCTTATTCCTATAAGAAATTTAATATAATTTCTCTATGAAACGTCCATGAAAGAAATAAAATTTTTCCATAAGTTTATTTTCCTAACAAGGTAGATTAGTCAACCAATTAACTATTGACTAATCAATAAGAAATACAATGTAACTAAGCATTTCATATAAAATATATTGCCAACACTAATAAGGTCAAGACTGACAACGCTTGCACTATTTTCATTATTTTGTAATTATTCGATTACCATAACACAGACATTCTTCGAAGTTACTTTGGGATCAAGTAGTCATATGCAAAATGTCCAAGAATTTTTACAATTCAGATAGCTATCATAGACCGAGTGAGTGAATGAGTCAGTGAGTAACGGAACCGAAATATAATGTCTACCAAAAACATTACGAGGATATCATGAAAATTCGGTTTCGATAGTATAATCTATACCAAAGCAAATAGGGTTTGAAAATAGGGCGAAACCCGTCAGAAAAGGTAGTTGTGTACCAGCGTTACCTTTGGCTTGTTTTAACGATGCACTGCCATGTACCCAGTCAAGGTAATTAAATTTGCATTATACGTTTCCACAAGTTCATGAAGGATTTACAAACGCTGAGAAAAGTAATAGCCATGAAATAGTGAAATAAAAATGTTAATTAAAAATGTAGGGATAAATTTAAATTTTTTTTTTAAATATTTCGTAATTCAAAATTAAGATATAAGTACCTAAAAACTACACCAATAAATTTACATCTTTGATCGCGTCATCATAAATTTACAAAAAAGAATCTCTACTCACAATCAGCTAGGGTTATCTTCGCCCGGTACCCAGCGTAGTGCCGCGAGTGGTCAGACCGGAAGCGTAAGCGCAGCGAGTTGCCCTTGGACTGGTAGCGCAGCAGTTTGAGTTTGCCGCCCCAGTCGCCGCACAAACGCCGCGCGTGCCCCGCGTGCGTGTCGCGCGACCAGCCCGCACTTATCGCATTGGACTCCGGTAGTAATGTCTCCAGTTCTTCCCATACCTGAGAAATAAGTCAATTTCAAAAGTTTTTATTCATTGTAAGGTATATAAATACACTTAATGAACGTTATAATATATTCATCGGCTTTGAATGCCATATTCATCGGCTTTGAACGCAACGTCATTATTATTGAGGTCGTAAAGCCTTATTATCTAGCCTTCCAGCTAGGTGGTGTGACGATATACACAAAGTGGTTGGATCCGACGAGCTGAAGCTTGAACTCAGTGGCTTGCTATTGGAGACGCCTATATCCAGCAGTGGATCGAAAAGGGGTCCTGATGATGAGCTGATGAAAGTAATATAATAACGAAACACAAGTGTATTGGGGCGATGTTTGATGCAAACTTTAATTTAGCGCAGGACCTGCAGGAGCCGAGAAAATTTCATTATCGAAACCAATTAATAGGATCATACTGGAGTTTAACGATGTTTATAATATTTTCTAACTACATAATGTCCATAACTATTCATCATCATAATGTAACTATTATTGGATAAAAATAAGTGAAGCTGAAAGTAGACAAAGTTTAAAATCACTAAGATTTTTTACATAATGGCGAAACCAGCTTCATAATTATCGATACGGCTCAGTAATTGTTGACATCGGAAATAGTCTTAACCAACTTTGGAGACATGAAGATGTTTATTATTGCCGATAGCTAGATGGCTAACGAGCTGGAAGCAATAATCAGTGACCACAGAGATAGTACTGTTGATGCCAGTTAGTTTCGTCAGTTTGAGTTGTTGATAAGACTAGTTAATATTAACTGGACTGGAAATGGGACTTCTAGTGACTCAGACTCGTCGCTAGTTTAGTGGTTGCCTGAAGTTTATACAAACGAGCTATACAACAGCACTATACAAATCTTGACCATTTACATATAGTAAAACTGTTGTAGGATTTGTACAATAGGACTTTTAAATACGATTTTTATATTTTGCTACTGTTCTAAATCTACATATATTTAGATACGAGTGAATGTGACCTGATATAAATATATTTCAGCTATTAACTGTCAATAGATAATGTATTGACACATATCATATGATAAAATGTACATAATGATTAGTAAAAGTTAAAAGAGCTTTTAAAGAAATTGTGAGTTAAAAAGTGAATGACCGAGCAACTTTGTGCTCTATCTAGAGAATATGTAGATTTTCTTGAACGTTATTTGCATAAGGTAAATTTTAAAGCGGATGTAGTTTGGCTCCCGGTCACGTCTCTCGCGGGAATACCTCGCTTAGGAGATCCACTAAAAGCCCGACAAAGTTTCGCATCGTACACACATGCTTTGTGAATTGTGACACGGATAACCTTTAGTGCGACATAAAAGTATTTTAATGAAAATACTAATGATGTGAGTTTTCCTATTGAATTTGAATTTTTACGGTTATGGGCTATGCGATTTATTTGTTTATTTATAACATCGCATTTACATTATTTTCTTGATGGGATAGGCAGGAGAGGGTTGTACATTCCCAGATAGATAGAACACATGATTTCCCAGATATGTTGCATGTACCATCTTGGAACAGAAGGTGAATCTACTGTCAATTTGTTCATGGTTTGTTTGCGACTTTTGGCTCAAGACATTGCAGTATATTGATGTCTTCTGGCATCCCTGGGTGAAGGACTAATTCTAAGTAACTATGATATTTGCTTTAACTCATGGACCATCATCCATAATTATAAGTAGATCAGACGTTGCGAGTTGCGGAAAGTTGCGAGCAACAATTCGAATAGATGTGCGTGTCTTTGAATTAATATTTAATGCAAAAATCGTTCTTCAAGCCAATGTATTTAATTTTATTTGATTAATATTTATTGCAAAAATCGTTCTTCAAGCCAATTTAAAAATGTATTTGTTCGTTACGTTTGGAAAACGTTAAGCCTCAATTACGAACCGTTAGAACTTTGACGCTGGCGGTCTGTATCATGACGTGGCGTGTAACATGTATCATGACGCATTGCAAATGGTGAAGGAATAATAAATGATAGTGTGGCTGATGGTGAAAACTATAATCCATCTTGAAAAATATAATACAGCCTTTTGAGACAAGCTAGACTCATCTTTGAAGACATTATAATATAACAGATTTCCGTTTATAATTTAGATTGTGAGGCCTCGTGGTTTGGGAACAACTCAAATGTTTCGGCTGGGTTATGTATGTATTATTAGTCGAAGTTAACTACACCATTCACTGTCGATACTTCAGAAGATGGAGCCAGCTCATAATCCGACCTCACCTATCAAGCCTGCTTCAACTTGCCTAAGAATTTTCTCGCGTACTGAAATACCAAACTAAGCGGCCGCTACAGTGCGTTGACTTAAGAATTTGACACTAAAATATAGAAGTTGCAGACGCGATAAATAATGGCTACAATAAATAACTAAATAATGGCAATTTTAGTCCTGAATGGCATTTTATATTATCGGGCAATCCTTAGAACTTATAATAAATAACCATTGCAACAGTCTTTTTATTAAATTACAAAGTAATAAAAACGAGAAAAATACATATATTTGCGACAAATACCTTGCGACGGAAATACTGTAAGCATAAGTTTAATACATATTTGTAAAAAATGTTTATCAAATAAACAAGAAACAAATATTTTTAACATAATTTAATAATTGCAATACAATGCAATAGAGTGCCTCGTTGGCCGAGTGGTTGCAAGCGCAACTGCTGATCGGGTGGTCCTGGTTTCAAATCCCGGCTCGGGTGCTATTGGATTTTTCTAATTTAGAATTTCTAGTAGTGACTCGGAGTCTGGAATTGTGCCCAGTGTATGGCAATAGGCTCACCACCTATTTCATGGAACTTAAACATAACTGGTGAAAGTTTGGAGTATAGTACCCTCCTCAGCCTACCCCTTTGGGGATTACAGGCGTGATGTTACGTTTTAAGGCAATAATAGCAAATGACATCGATGCAATTACAGTTAAATGATACTTTGGCTACTAGCTGGTAATCGCGACTTCGTTTGCGTAGCTTATTATATTAAGTCATTAGTATTTCAAGTGCAGAGGAGAAAACATCAAAGTCATTAGTATTTAAAATACATAATTTATATTAGTATTTATAAAACATTAAGTCATTAGTATTTCAAGTGCAGAGGAGAAAACATCAAAAAGATCGGAAGTAATAGATATACTTTGCTTACAAAATTTCTTTGTTAACAATGTTATTCGTGTCGATGTTTGCAGCTAAGCGCTACTTCTTCACGGCAATGAAACACACGTCACTGGATATGGATTATAAAAATCGTTTTAAATTTAAGAAATGTAGATTTTAATTTCATTTTTTTAAACATTTAACCTTTTTTTATAAACATACTAATATAATATGTAATATAAATCAATACTGAAATGTATACATGTATATAAAGTGAAATATAAAATGAAGTTATCACATACTTTTTTTGATAAAGGCCTAGTGTCTAAGAAATATAATTGAGAAGCCTTAATTAAACTCAGCCCAGTTGAACAGACCAACAAATTCAGGAATTAAGCAAACAAAAAAAATATGCTAAAACCTTCGAAACACCTCCTGAAAATATCCTATGAAAATTTTACATTCATTTTTAAAAGTACACGGAGATTTTTCCTACATAGAGTCGTTCCATTTTCCCCATTCTTTGCTATTTTTCAAAAACTCGTTCCATTGCTACTAGCTAGGATGAAAATTCGTGTCGGTTTCGAGAACAAGGTGTTACGTAACCGGGCCGTGTTCACGGCAGCGCCGTATTTCGTTATGCATAGAAATGTTGTGACGTCACTTAACTCGGATAGAAACGTACTTGGGAAAATGTTTTGTACAACGTACACACGCCGGAAAAATTAGAAATTTATTTTCTCCAGTATGGTTTATATATTTTAGACAGATCGGGTTAGCATGAGGTACTTCTGAGGGCAACTACTGAAAGTTCAATTATCTAACCTAAATTGTATTTTATTATACCATTTTATTTTCATTTAGGACAATGGAAATGTAAAAAGTATATCCTCTAAGTGAATATTAAAGATATGTATGAATAAAATAGCAATACAATATGAAAATATATTCTGTATACGAAGACAAAGAAAGTTAACAGTAGCGGTAATACAGAATTTGAGATTCATAGGTAAATGCCCAATGATTAAGGTCCAATATTTGACGATGATTTCGTGTGTTTTAAAGTTAAATTCTTTTGAAGTGTTTTTTATATCAGCAGAGTAACAAAAAGTAGGCAGCAGTTATAAGTCACTGCTATAGTGAAATACAACTGACCGAAATAGGTCGGACGCAATAGGACTGTTCGGTTCAGGAATTTTGGTTCATATACATGTGTTTTTAGTTAGGCCATTAGTTAATGTTGCAATTAGGTAACGGATGAATCATAATTTCCTTTAATTATGGAGATAAACATCGAAAACTTGCTTATTCATCCAGCCTTAATGGATTTTAAATTAAAGTTGTGAGGGAATATAGAACGCAGTAAGACAGGGCCTTCTATTCCTGGGTTGAGCAGATAAATACTTAGACGAAACCTTTTCTATAAGTCAGTTTATCCACTGAATAACTCAGTGTATGTGCGGTTCATCCTAGGGCTGTATGCTACTTGCCAGGAACGCTATCTAGGAATTATTTTTAAAGCTTTTTATTATATTGCTTGCCCTTTTATAAAAGTGTAAGTAACATAGAATGTCGTCATCGTCGTCGTGGTCCTCATCAGCCTATCTTAGTCCACTGCTGGGCTTTACCAATGAGCGCCATCGCGCTCTGTCCTCGGCTTGTCGCATCCAGCGTCTGTCTGCAGCCTTTCGTAGGGCGTCATCCCATCGGGCCGGAGGGCATCCTACACTACATTTGATGAGCCGCGGTTTCCACTCCAGAACTCGCCTACTCCACCGGTTATCGGTTCTTCGGCAGAAATGTCCAGTCCATTGTCACTTCTGCCAGCTATTCCTTGGAGCTATGTTGATGACTTTGGTTCTCTGTCGGATAGTATAATTTCTAATCCTATCCTTTAGAGAGACTCTGAGAATAGCTCGCTCCATAGCCCGCTGAGCGACTTTGAACTGGTGCACTACGCGCACCGTGAGTGTCCACGTTTCAGCCCAGTATGTCATGACCGGTAGGATGCACTTGTTATCATATAGTAGGTACATTCGAGAAGAATTACTGGTTTACCTCGTTATCAGAGCTGAAAACATGTTGATGCTCATGAGGGATCCATTCTTCCGCAGCTAGCTCGGTGCTGTTCTCCACATCAGCTTCGATGATCTCCAGGAAGTCGTAGCTGCAGCTGTTGAGAAAATTGAAATATTTAATATAGTTATCATTATTAATTCATCGGCTTTGGGCACATGCGGGGGATGCGATAATTTGTACAAAAGACCGGTGGCAACATTTACCGCTAATCAGAGACAGTCTGTTTTAATGACGGAGGGATTTGCTATATAGCACTTTTAATTTAACAAATCCTCCACTTCCCTGAGCTTTTTACGAATTTCATGTAATTATTTCCCCAATTTATTGAACAAGAACATAATTCAATGTTCGTTTAACCCATCTTGTTGTTACAAAGGGACATAATTACATAACTCCGTTCATCAAATTCAATTAGCGAGTTTAATTAAACTTAATGTTGGACTAGCTACAGCGCTTCGTAGCGGCGTACAGGTCCGCCGTAGCCCTCCGCTACGTACATCTACACAGTGTAACGTTAATGACACATGATTCAATCCTTCCATGAATATAACTCATAATTGTATTCCATATTTAAAAGTAAAACATACGGAGTGGAATTCGACATGGTTTTCAGAAGTAGTCTAAATAAAACAGGCATATGTATGTCAAAGGTCGATACTATTGACTTGCTACCTTTGGGCTATTTGCATTTACGTGTATTTACATCGCATTCGATCTCGCTTAACCAGTTGCATTCGAGAAGCATATTTTAATATTTATTGAAAACTATTTCAATTTGAACAACGCTCCGCTGTTGCTTGTATCTGGTTTATTTTAGGAAGCTTTATGAAAATATTTGCATTTGACAGTTTTGATGGATGTGTGCTGTTACGGTTATTCACGTTTTATTTTATATGACGTTAACTTTAATTTTTGTCGCTTTATATTCGTGATAAAAATATTCGTAGGTATTGTTTAAATAGGTCTTTAACGCGAACCTAATCCAACTTGCTCAAAGTGCTCTTGCAAAGGTTATTATAATACGAGTACCATCTTGTTCATATATTTTGCAATTTGGCACATCAAATATAAAAATAAAAAAATTCCACGTTGCTATGAAATAGTATATGTTAAGACTGAATAAAATTATTCCCCATTCTCGTCGGTCTTGGTTTGAATTTAAACTCACTGCTTCAATTATTAAATGATTAATAAAACAAACCCCTAATAATATCTACGTCCTCGCAATATTTTGAGACGTAAAATTTATGCTTTATGCAAATAGAAAGGCACTTAATAAAATGGGATATAATGTGCTCGTACAAAATCTCACATAATACATGTATCTTCGCAGACACGAGGTGCCTGTTACTCAGCGTCTTTGCAATCTAGTTTATTTACAGCGCTTTCAAGCATATTATATTTTTTTTTATATTAAAATGAAATATAAAAGTCGCATTATTGTACAATCGCTATCATACACAAAGAAAATGTAATATCAAACAGAAAATTATTTGGTTTGTATGACCGCATCATAATCGTACAATAAGTAATGATTTTAAAACTTTAATAACGAGAGACCACGTTAGTGCGGATGCGATAATGCCGTGAATAACTATATAATGAATAAGGTTATTCGAAAAAATGTAAGTAAATTAAGGTTGTACTTATAACACAGCCGTGGACTTGGAAAAGCTGGGTCGTGTGCTGTCAGGTTTAGTCGCGTATATGCAATTCTCAAAATTGATAGAATTTAATTCCAAGCTATCACAGGAATACATTTGAAATATTATATATTACAGT
>DWMG01000377.1:0-20440 GCA_018244855.1 Elbella merops
CATTTTGATGAGGAAACTAATACATTCTTTCATAATAATATGACATGTCAGTAGTGAGGATTATAATATGGTATTGATTTTGTACAAGTAACACTGATGTGTTTCATAATATTATTACAGACAATAGTATCTCAAAACTTCATTGTTTGTTATGTTCTGCATATACATAGGTATACATATAAGAATACTTTTAAGGATGAAACTCGAAACTTTGCATTGTCGGTTATGTATTGCATATAGATATACATATAAGACTATTTAACATGATAAGCGAAATCGAACCTTAGGAGTAAGGTAATTAAAGTCTATTGTCACTTGGCATCCAGAATTGTTTAAGTGTTTACAAAATTAATAGGGCAGGTGTGTGGGCAGAGCTTGCTTAATGGAATATCATGGAACAATCTTGAAGATATCTGAAGCTGCTAAAACGCTATATAAGCCATGTCGATGCTGCACTGAGACAGAATATTTTTGAAAACACTTAACCAAGGTTCAATAAGCTATAAGAGGAAGCGATTTCTGCAAATACAAGCAAACAGTAGTGAGTAAATAAACAGTTTGAGCACTCTGAAAGCATATTTTATTCATCACCATATACAGTACTTTGCATTGTTTCCAGCAGCCAATTTACATCCTTATATGTAACAATATAATTAGTTTTTTAACAATTTCAAACAAACAGTGGAATAATAAAATGTTTGGTGGTGATGGTGGAACAGAAATTTATTAAATATATGTAACTAATGATATTGCAAGAATGGCATCAATATATTAAAGTTAAGCTATAATGGCAATTCAATACATGTTACCTTTATGTAATCAGCATGTCCAGGACAATCGGTGTGGCCATAATGCCTTTGCTCTGTCTGATATTCCACATGGGCCACATTGATAGTAATACCACGAGCTTTCTCCTCAGGTGCATTGTCAATGTCTGAATAACCCTTCTTCTGGGCCAGGTTACGGTCAGATAATACTGTAAATAAAACAAATGAGGTCCAGAAAATGATGTTCCGAGTTTACTTAAAGTATCAGTATAATATATGAATTTTAAATTATTATAAGTTAAACATATGGCTTATAAATAAACTTTATAATTTTATTGTTTATTTTGTAATATCAGTGCATTCATACAAATCTATGTATCTGCCGATAAGTTTGCAGATATGTAAAATTTTACAAAGGCACAGATATAACTGTTGGCTGTTTGTTAACTTTAACATTATGCAAGAAATACCTTTAGTTATAGCAGCAGTTAAGGTAGTCTTTCCATGGTCAACATGCCCTATGGTGCCCACATTACAATGCGGCTTGTTTCTCTCAAATACCACCTTCTCTGCATAGTTTCTCCGGAGAATAATACTTAAGGGAGTCAAGCTTGGTAGGCTATTGGTACTTCGCAAGTGGCATTGGTTTTGTTTCAGTACCAGCTTCAAAGCTACAAACGTGAAAATTAGCATGTTAGGAACGATAATCAATAAAAATCTAACCTCAAAAAGATATATTTAGATCGTGCAACATATTGAATTCTCAGCGAGTATTTCTAGATAAAACAATAAAATAATGAGAAAAACAAGATACAATATATTATACTATTTGTCGTATATAATGTGTTAAAAAGTACTTTTACATAATACTTCGATTACAGTAACTATTAACAGCTAGGAACTAGGTAAGATCTACTTCAAGAGTCTAAAGTAAAATATGTAACAGCGACGATCCTTAGCCATTATAAATGATGAAAATCATACAAAAGAAGAAAATAATCACTTAATTTACCTGGATTTACCAAATTTTTAGCAAATGATATGGTCGCCATTCTAGCGGTAATATTGGCCGGGACGAATAATTTAAGCTTAACTTCACCTTATTAGGTACAAATTGTGTGCAAGTAAATATGTCTTAAGACATTTATCTGATACAACAAATTCAAAGCATTAATTCGGTATTTTTTATATTCACTTTTATTGATATTGCTAATCCACAACCACACTACATTAACAAGATGACCCTTGTGAGCCCTAGTTAGAAATGTTGCTAGGTTTAAAAATCAAATATATGAAGCTATACAATGTAGATTCTCTCGAACATTTTGTTATTTATAAATCTGGAGAAATTATTACTACATAAAAATAATGCCAAATTATTCAGTCCTCTTAATGTGGTTTCCAAAATATTTTTTATATGTTCTTAACGAAATTTCAGGAAATATTCATTATATACTTATTAGACTTTAAAGGCACATGTGTCGTACTGATTATAAACGACGTAACATCACGCCTGTAATCCCTAAAGGGGTAGGCAGAGGAGTATAGTACACTTCCACGTTTCACCAGTTATGTATAGGTCCCATGGAATAGGTGCTGAGCCTATTGCCATACACCGGGCACAGGTCCAGACTCCGAGTCACTACTAGAAATTCTAAATTAGAAAAATCCAATAGTACCCGACCCGGGATTTGAACCGAGGACCTCTCGATCAGCAGTCGCGCTTGCAACCATTCGACCAACGAGAAAGTCATTATAAAGTTTAATATTTAAATGAATTCTAATTTTTTTACTGGTAATGGGTGGGTGTTGGGAAGTTTATAAAACATCGTTTCCAAAGCAGCAGACTATGTAAGTTCTAATATTGTCATATTGGCAGGGCTAAAATTTTTAGTTTATAAACCATTCACGTTAAGTTAAATTTGAAATAGTAGTATACGTTATCTGCATTCATATTTTTTGAGTATCGTCCATTTAGGTAGTAATCAGTGAAAATATGCTTTAATATGCATAGAACAATCTCTTTCTTTAAACCTTCCTTTAATTGGAACAAAAATTGACAAAACAATTATTTACGATATGCACATCTTTTCAGCAATATTTGTGAGAATTACATTCCCAAATAATCCATGTAGAACAATAGATTAATGAAAAGATATAAAATGAGTTTGTATATAAATAATACACCATATTGTCTTTTATATTTATTCAAAAAGTATCACCACAATTTTATAGTGAAATATTGTCAGTTCTCATGTGTAACAAAATAATAGTAAAAATAAATTAGATGAAATGTTAATATTTCTTTTTGAGAAGCTGTTTTCAAAGTGACCTTCATATTATGAAAACAAATGGCATTTTGATGGATGCAATATTTATATGACAGGACTTTATCACTAACTGTTTTAAAATCATAGTATACAGTACATTGTCAGATAATGATAAATTTATCACAAGCTTATGAACTCTCGGGTCCAAGTTTACAAAGATCTTACCTTAGTAATAATAATACTACCTAATAGTTGATGCTAAACAAGATTATCCACAGAACACAACAGATTTAAGGCATGAGTATGTTAGTATCTTACATAAGCTATAATTGAAAAAAATATAAATGTTTATACAATGAAATTCGCAAAATATTAATACAATGTTATTGAACTTAGAGACATTGAGAACATTTGATTATATTATTGACAAGGCATTTTAGTTTTGGATATAATGTTAATGATACTGTGAATTTTAGTATTTTGCTTAAAAAAATATTTGAAACCTAATGGAATGAAGTTTTAAAAGAAACACATACATACACATATGAACATGTATGAATCTGCATGAGCTTAGTTTACAACAACAGGGCACTGGGAATTATGTTTGTGTTATCTACAAGTCTTCATCCTCTTCAGGCAGAGCAGTGTCCTGTGCCTCCTTGAGATCCTTCTCGATCTGGTTCTGCCATTGAGGATCCATTGTCACCTCCGGAGGAACCAGTGCAGGCATGGCAACAAACTCCAAGTTGCCATCACCAATTAATTTCCTTGCTAACCATAGGAAGGGCTTTTCGAAATTGTAATTTGATTTAGCAGAGATGTCATAGTACTGAAATATTAAATGTACATATCAACATATCAATCAGAAAGTATATTGAATACTAGTTTTGCTTTTTTTAATGACATTAAAATACATGAATGGTGATACTAAGAAGGAATATAGGAATTATAACAAGATATTATTTGTAACTGAAACTGAGAATAACTAACTGTTTTTCCATTGTTTTTATTGATTAATAGAGAAAACATGTGCAACTAACCTGCAAGTTCTTTTTCCTGTGGAACACAATGGTTTTTGCTTTGACTTTTCTGTCCTTGATGTCTACTTTGTTCCCACAGAGCACTATTGGGATGCCTTCGCAAACGCGCACTAAATCTCTGTGCCAGTTGGGGACGTTTTTGTATGTGACACGAGAGGTTACGTCGAACATTATAATAGCGCACTGCCCTTGAATGTAGTACCCATCTCGTAATCCACCGAACTTTTCCTGGCCCGCCGTGTCCCAAACGTTAAATCTGATAGGCCCTCGGTTAGTGTGGAACACTAGCGGATGCACTTCCACACCTAACGTCGCAACGTATCTTTTCTCGAACTCTCCAGTCAAGTGCCGTTTTACGAATGTAGTTTTGCCAGTACCACCGTCTCCTACGAGCACGCATTTAAAAGTTGGGATATCTTCTGCCATTTTAAGACTGTAATTTGTTTCTTTTACCCTGTAAACAAAATTTTATTCAGTTAGAATTTTACGCTATAGCTCATCATGACGCACTTACATAGGCACTGTACGTTGCGTAAATTTTTAGAGTAATATACTCATAACTTCCAAGAGAAAAATATATCACTAATGTGATAAAATTCGTAGATAAATTGAATAAACTGAAATGACAAGTTGAATTTCTTTTAAGTTTAACACTGAATGGCGCTCAACAATCCTCACAGGAATTTAGCTAGATCGTACCGAACAATAATAAGAAAAACACATAAATTACGTTAACTATGGTCAAAATATATTCAACATTGTAAAGTTATTACCACAGAGATTCTAATACCCTTTAGTAAAAACTCAAATTACCAAGATTATCTAAGAGATTTGAGATTTAACTCAATGCTCTCTAAAGTCGTTACGGCCCACAATGGCGTCACTTGACTAAGCGGAAGAACTTATTGACAGCGACCGGCGCACTGACACTTGCAGTCAACTGAGGACCGTAAAATGATTTCGGTTAAACGAAATAAGAACATGAACTTCTCAACTACTCAATGCAAAGAAGATTTTAAAATAGTTTAATAATTATTAAATTATTAAAAGTCTTTCGTATTATTGAAACATATATTACAAGGTTATGAGTATGTAAACAGCATTTCAATATTTTTGACGTCATATTCATCGGAATCTATTGTAACGCCATCTACAACTTCGTGAAAATTTGTCTTGACTTCAGTAGACTGACGGATAGTACAGAAGTTTCGTTTCGTTCGTTCGTTGTATCGATTTTTTTGAGTGAAGTGAACTAGTGTTCGTGTCCTTTAGTTTAGTGACGTTTCTTAGAAAAATATCTGTGAATGGGATTGTGTAACAAGATAAAACGTTTATTTGGTGTGTGATATTCCATAAAGGATGACGAAGGACAGGTTAGCGGCGCTTCAGGCGGTAAGCTGTTATCTCTTTACTCTGTACTCCTGATATAACCAATGATTTTTATGACCTCGAATTTACAAAGAAGTGGCATTCAAACCACACGTTTCTTGTAGTTTTTATATCAAACGAATTCGTATTTAACGGTATTCCGTAGCAATTCTAAAACATTCTAATTGGATTTATTTTCTGGTCGCCCCACCCGTAAGTCCATGACATGACTCCTTCAGTGAATGATAGTTGTCGGCTGTCATTGAAGTAGAAGCGCGAGACTATTTGTTGAGTTTCGTACTATTATCTAATGATATGTCTACAATTTATCACCGTTTTGGAATGTATGAGTAGTTGCTTAAACAAATCCAAATATTAAAATCCCACACTTTGCGACTTAAGTTGGTGCACTTGTTTCACTTACATTGTAATAATTATATATGCCCAGTTTAATAGATAATTTTAATGGATTTAGTGTAGTATGAAACTTGTTATAGTATATACCTATTGCACTCAATGGCCCCTATTTTCCCTAGGGGCTCACATAGGGGTGTAGATTGTTATATAGGGGGACACTACTGGAATTACTTACAAAAATTGCCCCCAAAACCTTAGAACTTTCATACATGAATAATAGGCAGTAATTTGCTGAAATTTTCATTTTATGATATTTAATCATCTAAGCACAACAATGTGTCTACCCAAAAAACTTAACATTATAAATGTATTATGATAATATCTGGCACAATTCTTCTAATTATAATAAATATTTTTATTATATTATCACACCAGTTTCCTTACAGGGTAGGCTGAGTAACCATGTGCCAAATATCTCTGTCCTTATAACCTGACATACTTTACATACAACACACATATTATGTTAAATATGTTAATATTGTGTTTGAATCATATTACAAGAGAATTCCACCAATTGAACAATGTTGTCATCTAACATTATAATATTCACATATTTATTTGTCTTTTATTATTTGTAATAAAAGGTGGACTTAATCCCAATTGGCATTTTCCACCAGTTAACCTAATGTTTAATCATTTTGACACCAAATATTGTCTATAGGTAGAAGGATTATCAATCTCCGAAAGCCAGAAATGTATTGCTAATTATTATTTTGATAATTCAATCCCAGGCTTAAAACCACAAAGTGGGCAAACACTCCACAGGGGATGCATATGTCCAGCAGTGCACTTGACAGGCTGATGATGATGTTGATGAATGATTGGTTAATATTATCCAGGTATATTACTGATATATAGCAGATATACATTGCTGACCTATTAAGTCTTTGGATTTTTAAAGTGTTAACTGATCACTGCATCTTGTTTTAAAACATAGAAATGCATTGCTTGAAAAAAAATGTTATTTATGTATAAATTTGCTAGTTCTATAGTAGCTTTTTGGTTTTGTATGGAATATTGTACTGGTTGGCAATATTAAAAGATAACTTATAAATTTGCTATTAAAGTAAACCTTATTATACTTAGTTTTGAGTTTCTCTATAAGCACAAATTAATTTTATAAATAGTATTGCATTATCACACTGTGCCCCTTATTTATAGGTTAGACAGAATTACAAATACATTTCTATTTGATATCAATAATAGTAGGATCACAGACACTAGTTAAGTAATCAAGTATTGTCTATGGTAGGATAACATATAAGTGAAATCTAAAATAGTTGGGTAAGCCAATGAAATATTCACATCCAGAACTTAAAAAATGAACAATTTTATAACAAATCTAGCCCCTTAGTTTAACTTGACACATTAATGTTTAAGATCAAGAGGAAATGTTTGTCTTTAAAAACTTAATTATAGAGGTCCTTTTTTATTTAAGAAAAATTGCTTATAACTACAAATTAAAATATGCTAAATAGTGTTTAAAATATATTAATGGTATACTGGTGAAAGTAGATAGTTCTTACATAATTATGTACTTGGTTTGAATGTGAGCTTGTCTTGCATGTTTGTTCTCATGGTTTGTTCTCATGGCAAGTCTAGATAGAATATCTATGTCACTTATTCTATGTTGCACATATCTGAAATTATTTCATTTATTACAAACACACATTATATAACTTTGATTCTATCTTTAGATTCTTATGCTTTTCTCAAAGAGCCATATGGTGGTATATGCACTAGGCCTTCAGGTCCTCAGGCCTTCAGGTAAAAGGTCTAAGTAGTGGGATATAAAATAAGTTTTAGCCAGTACCTGAACTCGAAATCTTTTAATGGTCATTTAATTTTGTCTTGAGATTTATGCTAATGGGAATAAGTAGCAAAATCCTGAAAGAAATGCTTTCTACAAATAGATGGCATGTTTAATGCTATGAAGAGTCAGCTATACCTTTAATTTGTAAAATATAGGAGTACATATATATCTAGAAGTGTAAAAGTAATTATTTTTGATATCCAATTTTTGCTTCTTTTTTATGTAAATAAGACAAGTAAGATTTCACAATATTTTTCCACTTATTTCATTGGCATTGAATTTAAGATATAGGGTTATCAATGCATGACAGTTTTATGTATATATAAAATTATCAGCTGTTGTCAAAGCAAAAAAAATGTGATCTTTTCTAGTAGGATAATGAACATAATGTGTCTATCAGTATGATCTTCTATAATTAAAGTGTTCATTGGTGAATTATTACAACCTATTCACTAGTTTTCCCGAGCTGTCATTAAATATTATAATTAGAATTCATCATCAGCCAGTCCCAGTCCTCTGCTAGACATAGGCCTCCTCTAATCGTTTTGTTTATAATCCCCATGTTTGGCATGTGGATTGGGATGAAGGTTTTTGTATTGAAGTTTGTTTTATATAGCTTTTTATCAGTGATTTAGTCACTTTGGTTTTTATAGTTCTAAAAAGATCTGCTTTGTGTTGAAGTTATGTCACTATTCTCCTATTTGTTGAAAGTATGTAGTATTTAAATTTTTAGCCAATTGTTCTCTCAATACATCTGCATAGTTACACAACCAAAATAGTTACATAACAGACAAGTCTATTGAAAATTGATCTTTACTATTACATCTCACATTTATGTTTCTGTAGTGTGGCCAGTGTAATTCTTATAACACAAGTCTGTATAATGGGTTTTAACCTTTTTAAGTCAAGGCTGTACATAAATGATGCCATACTCAGAACTTTGTTATTACCTATTATTTTTATTAGATAAAATTTTACTAAAGCCTATCAATCAGCCGATATAGGGCACTAAAAAAACACACTAACATTTTATTGATATTTTGTTCATTTGGGAACAATGAACAAACAACTGCAACAAATGAATATTGTAATTGTGGTGTCTTTGACATGGCATTTAAAAGACAGTTAATACTATATATGGCAAGCAAAAGTAGTGTATTAATGCAGATACAAACTGGCGATCAATAAGAAATCTCTGTTACACAAAAATATTATAAAAGTGTATTTACATATTGCATGGCCAGTGCCCGTGAGGTACGATTATTCTCTGTTACTTATCAGCTGACGAAGACAGCATCCGGCGCGCGGCCTTCGCTTGTTGACTCACAAACATCCGTCATACTGACATCATCAATCTTGCGACTCTATTACAGAATCGCTTTTGTAATTAATAAACTTAAAAATGCAAAATTTCATTAATATTATTATTGTGTGGGAAATCATCCATAACGAAAAGCGACTAAATGACACATAGTGGCTGTCATATGTTTGCACCTGTCATATTTGACGTGTTTCGTTCACAAACGGTCGTGTAAAAAATTCGCACTCGTGCAAAAATTTGGACCTCGTTACAATATTTCGTCATCATTCTCAACCTGTTTCAGTCTACTGCTGGATATAGGCGTAGGAGGCTTTGACCACAATGCCTCCCCTGGTTATGTGGTTTCCGGATCTGTGGAATAATGAAATACGTATTTAGTTTTCTTATACTAATATCTCGTGAAGTCTTATTTTTTGTTCTATTAATAAAATAGAAAAATTACAGGATAATTTTAAAATTTAATAATAAGTTATCCGCTGTCGTGATAAATGTACGTGCTTTATCTCGTAACCATTGCAGGCGACTCGAGTTGTTGGCCCAAATTTTGAGTGTTTCCGTTATAGCACTCTGTTGGTATTACATTTTTACTAAACGCGGAATTGCTATCGTTTTGTTTTTCTTTCGTAAGTACCAAATGTGGTTAAACACTACAACGAACTTAAGTTAGGCAACTAATATAGCGATTTACAAAGAATTATACGTTTTGGTTGATGTGGAATTCTGTATTAATATCTTAGCTTTTGTTGTACCATTCCAGTTTTGAATATTAATTAGAATAGATTAGATTTCGCACTGTAGTTAATATTCTTGATTATCAATTCTACGGTGGCAGCAGTCCAAAGGATCTTACGGTCAAGTAATTTTTTTTTTGTCCCGTGAAAAAATCAAACGTAAGGAAATAGGTAAAAACAAAAAGAATAATAAAACATAGCTGCTCAAACCAGGGGAGATTAAAAAGAGGGTTATTTAAATCTGATTACAAACTTAAACGCTGAACTATTTTTATAATTTCGTTTCGTGATTATAAGCCAAAAGAACAATAAATATGTTTCCTTCCACACTAATATTAAACATTAGCTTAGCACCTAACAACTAACATTAATAACTGACATACCATTCACAAATAAATTAGAGCAATGAACACGTTATGATTTTCCAACGTTTATTGTTAATAAAACATGATGTCAAGAAATACAATAAAACGAATTAAATCCGACACACGAAAAGGCCGAAGAAAAATCCGCGATAATGATACCCAATTCAAATTTAGATGTATCGCAATTGTGAGTTACCGGTGGTTTTTCTTTTTTTCTTACATACGCTTAAAGATAAAAGTGATAACTGAATTACGTTCCTTCCTTCGGCCTCTCTAGAACTTTCCTATTTTTTGCTGGCAAACTTTTAACTTTCTTTCGTAACTCGCTTGATTGCCGGGCTGTTTTGTACGCTTTTATTCGAATATGGATTTTTTTAAGCATAAGTCTTCCATTGAATTGCAGTGTGTGTCATTTAAATTTTTTGTCTGTTTTAAGCTATTCCTTAACTATTTTTGCAGTCAGTTTAGGCGTAGAATAATACCACAAACCTTACCCCAGTATTTCTCACAAATATGACATTTGTTCAAGCGTTCTGCCTTTGTGTTGTTCTCCCTGACTCTATCGATCACTTTTTCAGATGTCACCTTTATGTAATTCTTCTTATGAATTTAATAAAGAAATCTTCAAGCGTCTTATTCCTTGCGTCTATTATTTGAAAATGGAACAAATAGCAAAAGGTACTAAAACTGCAAGGGGAATTCACGTTGAGGAGCTGGTTTGAATAGTGCCATTGTCATGGCCCCAACGTCATATGCACTTGCAACAGCTGATTCATATCTTGCGTCGAGTTTATTTTTAGCAGCTGTCTTGCAAATGTCCGAAAAACGTCTTTTGAACTGCGGGACATATTTGCTATGAATCGAAATTCACACACTTCAAAATATAGTCCGCTCGTTTAAATAGTGCGCTAATTTCACGCTTGCAAAAAATTGAAGAGTGGTTTGTATAATATTTGGATTGGAGTTAATGGCAAGTTTTTCAATAAATTACGAGATATTCCATGAAGGAACTTGTGTTATAGAAGAAAGTACGAAAATGCATGCAGACGCTGCCCATTGCTATAGATAGCTATGCATCTATGATCTTGCTACCATCTCTTTAATTGCGTGACTGGAATGCTATTAATATAAACTTCCTATTAATGCAAAAAAAATTTCTACTTTAATCCATTATAAATCTTGATGAGGCAAAGGTTTTCACTAACTTTTGCTGTTAAATTAAAAAAATACTGTTTATAAAATACTATGTGAAAAAATTTACATTACAGTTTAATGGCAAAATCGTCTATGGGCTGGATAGGTTCTGAGAACCCTGTTCAATATCGATTTGAAAATTTTGAAATAGTATTACTTAGGCAGTAGAGTGCTTTTGTACAAGTTTTGTTCCTGTTTACTGATTTAATATAATAATATGATTATACAAATGTGGTCTGTACTTTAATGAAAGTCTTAATGCTCCTATTAAGAAAAGGCTTGCGTATTAAAAAAAATCGTTAATTTAATAAAGAATGATTTCCGCAAATTTTGTTAGAACAAAGCGACCGCGATGTGGTTAAACATGACAATCATGAAACCTGACTAAAAATGTTGGCAACTTTGTAAGTTTTTTATTAGATGATGTTGGCCTATTTGCAGATACCAAAAATGTTTTGTTTTTATAATTGCTTTTAACCAAATCCCAGTACACAGTAACTACAAATTATCCTTCTGTATCCATTCATATAAAGTGTAGTTATAAATTACCAGACCAAGTACAGCCGAGTCTGTTCCTCCTGTCCGACGGCACTGATTAATTACTTTGAAACGCTTACCAACTTAGAGACATTTCAGCGCGTATTAAGTAAACCTAGTTAACAGACGGGACTGGTCTAAAATGGGCCATCTGGTATATATAGTAATCCGTGTAATTGAACCTGAAGCTACAAGTATTGTGACGTCATGCGTATATCCTGTGATTTGAGTTAGGTCAATTATCGATATAGGCTAGCTTAGGTCGTATTCCAGGGTTCGCCTTGGGTCTTATGAAATGCCCTTTATCACATAACGATTGTAGTACGATAGACATGAAAAGAAGCTATACGTCTAAAGGAAGCAACGCAACACCTTGGTAAAAAGTTCGAAAAAAAAAATCACACTACATATTTTCTTTTTTATGAATATTACTAAATCATCATAAATTTTATGATCACTTGGAAGCACAGGCGGAGGAAACAGCAAGAGGAGTGCATCGGGGTGCACTTGCATCCCTCCTGTCTTGGAAGAGAATACAACGGAAATCATTAAGACATATATTTTATTAAATCACTGTTTGAATTAACACATTGAGGTCCTCTTACGAATAAAACTGAACACCACGTTTATGACATGATATGTCTAATTTTATATAGCTAAATTTAATTATAAGTATGAATACATGATATTTTATGAATAGTATAGTATGTAGATATGTACTTCCCTGAAAATTATCCTGGCGCGGTCCATGGTTGGTAAACAAGCTGTCTAGAGAAATCTTATTCGAAGTTTAAAAGTCAGTGCAAAATAAATCAAGTTAATTGCATCCGTGTAAGCTTAAGTTGGGACACCGAGCGTTGGAAAACTTTTGCGAGATCCAAACTATACGCTATTTAGACGTACGTACCTACATATGTGTTAATATGCCTGGCGTACTTCCAAATTGCGCTTGCACTGGGCCAAGCTCCCTTGAGGTCACTGGAACGAGCATATTAACATATGCCAAACTATTTCATATAGACATTACTTGTGACAATACTGTCTCGACATTATTTTTTTAATAGACATCTACGTGTGTTACTTGAAAAATACTATTTTCACACATTCATTATTCATTAATCTCTTTATAAAACTAAAGAATGAAATACATACATCACATTTAGATTCACAGTGCATTTCACTTGTAGTTTACATTCGACTTAAAAGTGATCATACTATTCTATTTTAATATAAACAAGCGCAGAGGGACCGGATATTTCCTAACGTTCGCGTTGAACATAATTCCGCCTCGTTTGAAAATTTAATTTCACACTAAAATCACACATCTGGATGTCGGCGTGGCATCGGAAATTTTGTGATCTTGTGGGACTCCAGTACACGTGTAGGTACATACGAAATATGTGCCTGAATATCACGAAAATGTCGAGCGTCGGTTTAAGCATTGCGCGTCATGCGTTTTTTTCCGCCGAGTCTCAGTTTGGAAAACCAAATTATCATCAGTTTGTGCATCTCAAGTTCCTGTACTGTAGTTTCATCTTCACGATAATTGATTTAATTACATAAATACTGTTATAGATTTTTCATTATTAAGCACGCATTTGTAATTTTGCACTGATACATCTGACCAATTTACATATTAAATAACTTTCCAAAGTTGTTATAATCATCACCAACCCTTGCATTGTTTCACTGTTGAACGCGAGTCTCCTTACAGAGTGTGCAGGATTTTGTTGCAAAGCTTTAACAAGTTATAAAGTCCGCTTTCATTTGCACATCTCTCGCACTTATAGTTGTAGTGGAAAGGAAGAGCTCGTAAACCTGACATCTTTATAAATTACTAGTGATCTATCCTTAAAGTTAAGCAAGCGGTGGGATCGGCCCTCGGTTGGGTAAATTTTGATACTTTGATACTGAGTGTTTGTGCAGCTGTTGGTTCGGGCTGTTACTTATCGGTAGGTAACAATCGTCAAACTTTATCGTAGATTTAAAAAGCGATTTGAAATCATTTGACACACGGATTGGCCAATCATCTGTTTCTATGCGCTGGAGCAGTATGGCGGTCTACGCTCCAGGATTGTCGCAGCTGCGGGAGAGTTCCGAATTTAGTAATGGGATGTGTAAGGATTGCAGTCACCTTCTTATATTTTAAGTTATTTCGTTGGGATGTTTCCTTTATTATTTATGGAGTTTTGTGGATTTTTAATTTTCGCAGGGACAATAAATAACAATTTCACAACAGGCGCGTTCGACACAGTTGGAAATTGTTTCTTATTTTTTTGTATGCGCGGTTAAAAAATGCTGTATGAACATGTACAATACAACTGCGACGACATTTTAATTAAAGATTTTTCCCATTTAAATTCTTATTTATTATTATATCATGAGACCCAGGCTCCTTAAGAGTCAGCAGTGAACACCATATACTAAATATACCTATCCTTACAGATCCGACGTGCTTCATTTACTATTAAATATATATAAAATATATATAATATAATATATATAATTATTAAAAGCTTATTAAAATATATATAATAAATTTGAACGGGAAAAAGACGTAGCATTCGGTGTAGCGTAATAATATTCGATGTGTGGTAATACCAAAAAAAACTCCTAAAACAGCTTACTCACTAAAGAGAGATTACGTGGCGTTCCCGCAGCTGGTGGAATAGCAGGAAGTCAAATATGTTAAACCTTCCTAATCCAACCGCGACCAAAAGCTGCGGAGAGAATTGCCAACGAACCTTCCTAATTTCTCTTACAAATTATTTTCACCTAAATTTACCTTTGACGTAAATCGCACAGTGACCTTGACTAGTCTTCTGTTAATTAACAGTTTTATATAAATATTTTTATGCAACAGGGGATAAACGTCGTTGCATACGGTAATGAAATTTTCCAAACAATGATTAATGATTTCCGATGCGTTTATCCGCACGTCCGGCCGGGCTTAGAGCGCTGTGAGCGTGTTTTACCAATGTTGATTAATTATTTCGTGCAAAATAGCGACACGTCCACCGCGCAGTGTCGCGTGAATAAATTATGTGCTCAGTACCAGGACTTCGGTTAATAATTAAAATGACCGCTCAGTACCGTTGACACGATTTAGCCTTTGTACTATATGTATTTACTTTAAATATGCACACATCATTATATAAACTTTTCAATTGAGGTTTGAATGCACTCATATAGTAATGACTTTTAGTTGCTTGTGCCTAAGCCCTAATTTAACGGTACCAAACATATTTTTGACGGCATAACAAACTTAGCGGATGTGGATTATTACTAGGTGATACTCTGTAAATACTTATAGTATGAATCATGTTACACCCAAGATCTGTACCTAAAATATTATAGTAGGTATATGTTGCAAAATATCCTCTAAGTCAAGCAACAAATGGGCGTAGTCCACTGACTGTGAAGCACGACCGTAGGTTCCGTGCAAATGAAGCAATCGATTTCGGACTTTATCAGCGGGTAACGATCGTTAAGGCTAGTCAGTCGCCATTACGGGATTACAATAATTTTACATCTTCATGGATTTCACTGACTGATTTCTTACTCGTTAATTTTATATGTTGTACATCTAAATTTTTAAATTAATATTTACTTCGCTAACTGCTACTTATTAATTTTACATGGTAGATACATGGTAGGTACATATAACATTTTACATCTGAATTAACAAGTACATTCCTGTGCTGTACTAAAACATTGCGTAAGACTTTTCCAAAAATAGATCGTAAATAGAACACCCAAGATCTGAAGCTCTGTAAAAAAAAAAATATGGATATTAATTAATTAAGGATATTAATTCATTCGCAGGGATATTTATATATTTTTAGGTAGTATAAAACTTGCACCATAGTACAACTCGTATACATGAACTGGTCTCTTTACATACCTATCGTTGTGGGGATATCTTACATCATCTCGGTCTTTAGCCGTGAATACCCATTGTTCTTCGGTCACAGGGGCGTATAATAAATTTAATGTTAAAGTTTATCTCTATATATTACGATGTACGATGTACATATTTGTAAGTTTATTACTATATAAATATATCACGGTGTATGGCAACAGGCTCACCACCTATTCCATGGGACGTAAACGTACCTAATTGGTGAAACGTAGGAGTGTTACCTACCCCTTCGGGTATTACAGGCGTGATGTTACGTTTATCAAAATATATTTGTATATACATACTTTGTATGTATCAGTTAGTGATAAAACATTGTTAAAATTTCTGTCATATCAATACTATCAATCAATTTTTTATTGGTATATATGAGCCGGATGCGTAAGATATCTTAGTCTGTTAGTCGTAACTTTTATAATAAAATGTTCATATTTCGTTCCGTGTAACTTTACTCTGAATACTGTAGTATTTTAAAATAATTGCCAAATTTGACGCTTGGTGTTCCCCGCCAATCCAGTAAGGGACCTTTCTTAGTAACAGCAAAACGTGCAGAATGTATCCGGAATCCGAAGAGATCCGGGTGCCGGATTATAGGGGACTTTTGTCCCCCCCTCTGATTTGATTTTTGTATATTGTGATACAATGAGAATGGTTCCTATTTTATGATAATTCTTGGTGTTTCAAATTCTATTTCTCTACTTATATATTTGCGAATGTGTGGACGTAACATAGCTATAAATAGACCTAAGTTTGTCCAATTACGTGATTTATCGCCGCTCTCCTCGGTTCCGACCTAAATTACTTTTCGAAAACTCCTCCGCGTGCCAATGAAACTTCTGTGAATATCGGTTACGCCATTTTGAAGATTAGCCTGGCCCAGGAAACGTGGACAGAGATTAAAAAAAAATAATACGTGGTTTTCTCAACACGCAAATATGAGTCTGGAAACACCTTAATTAAACATAAATAAGAAGACAATTAAATTGTCAAATATTTTTAATTTAGAATTCCGGAGTAAATTCATAGTGAACATATTATAATTATGTATCTTTTGGTTGCCTACCTACAAACACAATTGTGTATTCATTGTTAACTAGCTGATACCCTCGGTTTCGTCTGCGTTGCTTGCGGAAAAAATCATTGGTACATTACTGAACACGTAGGTACTGCTTACGAAAATCGTTGTTTCTTAAAACTGTGTTAAAATGATATTACGTGAAGATATCGTAATGTTTTTAAAATAAAGGCTTAAGAAGTAAAACTTAAAAGACTTAATTGAAAGCTGTTCAGTAGCTTTTACCTACTTGATGCGTGCGCACTGGCAGAGATCTATTGTTTTATTTATATAAATAAAAGTAAATATATATTCTTTAAAAAGGTTGTAATTGATATTTATTAAATATATTATGTAGTAGAACTTATAAAAACATAGCAACCATACCTTAGCAGTATTGGTTAATTACTTAATAGCCCAGCAAATAGTGACGTGTGCCCAGAATATCTGAGAACTTCAAGGCCCAGTCAATGGTAAATATGGTTACGCGAGGTACACGTAATACAGTCATGGCATTTGTGAAAGTTTTTGCCATTAACCAAATAAGAAAAATTTGAAATACGGGTATAGGTAATAAACGCGATTAGCGAAACGTAGGAGTGTACTACACTCTTCTGCCTACCCCTTTGTGGATTACAGGCGTAATTTACTTTTTTATGTAATATATTTGGACCGTTACGATATCCTATTGTTCAATATCGCATTGTTAGTACAAATAAACTTTCATAACATTTTATATCGCCGCCGTATTTCAGAACGAAATGAACCTTCTCTATACACGCGGTCCACTCCACGCTGTTTGCCCTCTCGTTCGGAGTGGGCTTTAGAAAAGTTTATTGCGCGGTTTTATTTTCCTAAGCCGTATCTTGTGCCGTTCCAGCATTACGCACTGATTTACCGTAAAGTTTGTATACTGACGTAATTAGAATTGAATGGCTCGTTGGATGGCTCGTCGAATGTATCGCATCGCAACGAATGTGCGACCCCTATATGTATATTGCCATCCAGAATTAGGCAGTACGTTGCGTCAAAATTACGCAAGGGTTCATTGCCATAACTCGGAGTGGGTGCCAGGAGACCGGATTGTAATGTGGAGCCTGTTTCCGCTCTTCCGGAATTTATTTATCTCATTGCCGCTGGGCGGGGGAGGTGTAACGCGTTTTGAACTTACAGCGCTGGTGAATGGAACTTCAACAGTTCTGTTGTTAGAATATCACAAAATAGTAGAATATTACATAACGTACTCGTGTGTTGTTCTAGTTCTGATAATATTATCATCATTATTAACCCATCTATCGTCCCATCGTTTAAGACGGGTGTCATCTTAGAATCACAAGGGTTGTGATTACACACACACACACACACGCGTGTGTGTGTGTATATATATATACATGGTTTACTTTTTCTTGTTTATTCTCTATAACTGAAAAATAATGAGAATCCTGTCGTACAACTTTTGCTATTAGTCGTTTGTGGAGTTTTTTTTGCAGTCGTAAGTTTGGGGAAAACGCGAGTAATTTATTTACTCTCACTGATGATGCGGTAACACCTGTATGTAATACGGACTTAATCGCACGCGCATAAAAAGATCTGTTCTCTTTTTTCTCCTTGGATCGTTTGGCCGCATCATTCATCACGATTACGTCATATTATTTCTTAATAAAACATATTGAGTTTGCTCATGGTAGAACTACTTTGCATGACGTCATCAAGCTTCTTAATTAAATTTCACAAGCTCATGTTCAAGAAACAAGTTCTTGGCTTCTTACATGGCATTAGTGGCAGTCGAGTTGTAAATCGTTGGCAATGCCAAAAAGCATAATCGGTAAGCCAATGAAGTGGTCTCGAAGTGTGAAGGTGGGATGGGTGGGGTGTTGTGGGATTACATAATGCTTGCGGCACCGTTTCGACCACCCCAGACGCACGCTGCCGCCCGGCCGGCCGCCGCCGATCACACGCCTGCTTACCCTCCGACCTGGCCTTTTGCTTGTCGTTGTATCGTTTCCTCTTCAGATTACATTGTAAGCTTGCAAGTCAAACGATTAACTATGTAACTTTTCACTTTTTATTTAAATCTATTAAGGAAAATTTATACAAGTCCTTTTTATCCCTATCTGAAATGTGATATCGTAAATTTGTCACATAATTCATAATGTTTTAATCACGAAAGCGAAACACAAATTCTGATCTCAATTTCAAATCTGTGACAACTCGTCCAACATTAATCTCCGATTAAAATTTCCCCTCGTTATCGACATCTGAAATGTTTCAGTGAAAGTTTCAAAGCGATCATTTGACGTCATTAATTCAGCCTAGCGACATTTTCACCAATTTATATTACGTGTCCATAAAAACTGAGCAGTATTAAAATGCTAAGCTGTTATGAAGGCAATCAGAGAGGCTGGAGCCTTTAATTGAATTAATTACGAATGCCTAATCGCACATGGCCAGCGTGCAAGATTGTAGCCTTAACCGTTCTCATAATAAAGCAAGAGCTGTGTCCGAACGTCGAACAATAAACGGGTTGTTGATGATAACAATTGAAGCGCAATGAAAAAAAATATAGACACAGTCTTCGAATGATGGTCAAAGTCCAACCGATAAGAAGTATATTATTGCATTGTTAAGAGTATTGATACAGTCATACTAATTTGTGTCTTTCTCGTGAAGTAACAATCGAGCAGGTGTCGATCAGAAATACTTGCTGCCTCCCATAGTGCGGACGTCCCATTGCGAGACTATCTGACACTAATAAGACTATTAGTGTCAGATAGTCCAGTTAGCATTAGTCGTTAATAAGATTGTCAGTTAGTGTTAGTCAGTTTGCCCCTTTTTAAAAGGATTTACTGGGCTTGCTTTGTTTGTCTTATGTGGGTCAAATCTAGTAATTGAAATTTATCCACTTCCTATTGAACGGTTAATCTGAAAGTACATACCCTTAGTTTTGATCGCAGTACATTTATATTCAATAAATGCGTTGCGAATCCAAGATGGCGCCCGCCACAAATTGGCGGATTATATATTTTTTAACACTATTATTCTGAAATGTGACAGAGGTATTTATACTTGCGTAGGTTGTGATTTAGAGGTTGTAATAAAGCGCGCTACGTCAGCGGTCGAGCTGAATCCCAAAGGCTTTGCCAGTGCCCTGAAAAGTCAACGTTAGCGTAAAACACTTGTCATGTAGGTACTCTTTTTTTATTTTTGTCGTTGACACATATAACATTTTTAAAGCGTAAATAGCCGAGTTGTTGGAGTTTCTATTTACCTAATATTATTATTATTAAATAGATTCCCTGTCTATTCATAGTGAAGCCGTGTAAATCAGTAGGTACATTTCTCAGCCTATTCCTTTGGGAAATACTGGTGTGATGTTATATTATAACGTAACTTCACGCTTGTAATCCCCCAAGAGGTAGGCAGAGGAATGCAGAACACTTCCACGTTTCACCGGTTATGTTTACGTCCCATTATCTAATAGGTGGTGAGCCTATTGCCATGCATCGGGTACATATCCAGACTCCGAACCATTACTAGAAAAACTAAATTAGAAAACTTTGTAGTGTTCAACCCGGGAATCGAACCCGCGACCTCCCGATCGGCATTCGCACTTGCAACCAACACGACCAACGAGGCAGTCAATT
>DWMG01000378.1:0-20417 GCA_018244855.1 Elbella merops
CTACCCATAATATACTACCACACGATAAGCACGTAACCATCCAGATTAAACCATTCCATAAATGTTACATATGCGAATGGTACAATAGGTACGCAGCCTTAGCACTAAGGCCTGGCTAAACTGGCCCGGAATAATGGCAGTATCGGAGAAGCGCTTATTGTTTATGTAGTGCTTTCTATGTGCCCACTGTATGTGGATAGCCACAGGTGGCGACGATTAAATGCTCCTGAATATTGTAGCAAATTGCTTTTAAATCGAACCCGCCCAGCGTCATTCGTTCACATATCGTAGGGTGTTCGCGTCGAGGGATATACCTGTTAATTCTTTAACAATGTGATTGATTGTACTTGATAATTTTCAGTGTGAAAGTATTTAACCGAGCTATGCAAAGAAACAATTATTGTAAATGTTGTAACATCACCTTTAAATGTTCTTAGCTAACAAAACAGTATAAATTAAGACATTATCGTTATTGTTCTTCAATTCAACACATAATAAACGTAGCAACCTTAAGTTATGTTTAACTTGAAGCTTTACATTTAAGAGATGTAACTTCAACAGTGCAATGGGTTCATAAATATATTGAAAGTGATGAGGATGATATTTCACAACCTCGTATTCAAAGTAGAAACGAATATAATATCACGGTTCGGTGATTACAATACGTGTTTTCCTCCAATAGTTACAATTCACTAAATACTATGGCTAACGACTAGACTAACGATAGAATCTAATTTGAGCCGGTCAATTATCTGATGTCATCGAGTGGGATTCGGTTGGAACATTTTGTTTTCGCACATTAATTTTGATCTTTCAGTGTAGCCCCGTCAATCTAGTGTCGAAGTCCGCATACTCGGAATTGGGCCAATATTTTAAGAACATTATATACACCTTATCCAATGTATTCATATAAAGCACAGTCTTTAGAAGGAAAATTCAAATAGCAAACAGTTGAAAATTTCCAATGCCGTACGCGTTACGGTGCAGCGTTCGGGCCGAAGTGCGCTCTCGCACACGCGTCAAACATTTTTCCAGCAGCCCATTTGACTTTGCAAAAAGCGATAACAATAAGAACAGGCAAAAGTGCCAGCTCGCATTCACCCTTTCCAAGTGACTTCACACATGGCCTTTGTTCGGACTAACATACGATAGCGGCAAAGTCGGCAAAGAAGTGTTCTCCTATTCGGGACGGCGACATAAAGTTCATTAAAGGCGAACAGAGCGTGTTGGAGTGGCTACCGGCGCGCGGGGCCGATAGCCGACCCTCGCCCCTCGACATCGTCCACCACCCACCACCCGCCTAATATTTTCTATATGAATATTAACATCACTGACGTCAGTTAACGTCATGCTCGAGCGACACTCGAGACCGTCGGCAACTGTGTTAACATTCATAAATGTGACCAGCCTTTATAAGAAATCCGCCGGTCTTTCTCTCATGACAAATTAATAGATGTTGTATATATTAATTTGTCGTTGCTCTAATTATCAGCGCCGGAGTATTTTGTCATTGTATAGTGAGGGCACGCAACACGAGCACTCTTTACACGCAAATTAGTTTCAGTGATCTTTATAGCGTTGTAACAGTTATCATTTCCTCAAGTATCAGTTACAACTAATGGAATATGTCGATAGATAATAAGATATGTCGTTATGGATCACAACTGTCCGAACGAATTTTTAACGTGGGGACAGATTAAATGTTAGTAGAAGGTGGTGGTAGTGAATAGTGCATATTTTATTGTTTACGTGCAATAAGTCTCACTTTATATAGTAATGACGGGGAAATGTCGTTATACGTGTGTTAATCGAGCGTGTTTATAACCGGTGCAATTATTATTATTATTTCGATTGTCAGGACCGCATTTCTCACATTCTCAATCGTCTGGCATACTGGCCATATGCCGCTCCGCTAGGCAGATAGGTTCGTTTTCCGGTAGAGCAGGCATCTAGATTCATCATTTAAAATTTGACTAAAATCTACGCAAGCTTTGGTTATTTAGCCAATTGTGTTTTAAATTGATAAACCATTGACATTTAGAAATGAAAATGTCTTTATATCCAGCTGTTTTTGTGATATCCTGATTATTTTTGATTTATTTAAGACCTTATTTTTATCTAATGGTTACGCACAAATTTCCCCACATTACTGGAAAGAGTTCAGTACAACTCTCCGTGTTCTATTTAATTAGTCTTGAGGCTGACTCGAAACCTGACCTTATAAGATAACGCCGACAACTGCAATGTGGCAAAATGCAGTGTAATAATCTATACATCTATACATATAAATAAAATTGGAGGGTCTGTTTGTTATATCAAAATAATACTTTATAATTATTGCATGTGAAAGTATGTGCCGTACATATAATAAAAACATAATTTTTATATGTGTTTATTTCGGGCAATCTCGGAAGCTACTAAACTAGTTTCGACGTGACATGCACTGGCAGATATTTGACGTTATGTGTAGTAACTAAGGTTTTTTTTAGATTCGTTAAAAAATTTAAAACCCATAGACTGCTTTATAGCAGTGGGCTTATGCCTACGCGAACAATGTCGCAAGCACAGCTAGTGCACAATAATCTAATTAGCGGCAAGGTAACTGTTGGTAATAATAGCATTCCGTGAGTAAAAACATCCAAAATTAGATTAAAATAATAACACAACAAAATAAGTCAACGGTCTTACAGTAAAATACACATAAACATTTTTCTTTGAACCATACAAAGTTCAAAAGTGTGGTTCATACATCAAAAGCCTTCCTTGAGGAACCTCCTAATTAACGGATAAAAAAACCTTATTAAAATCTGTGCAGAGATCCTCGTACCGCGTACATTCATACAGACAAAGGTTCAGTTTTACTCACAAAAAGGAACTGTTAATTAATACCGGTAATTTTTTTTCAAGAGGCTTTTGTACTTGCGTACATGTTCAAACAAAAAGTTTGTAGGTCTAAGGTGGAATACATGTACATTGAGCATATGTATTCAGTGTCTCTAATTTCTTCTTCATGATTCTTAGAGCTCAATACATTCTCAGTTCAAGTCTATACCTATCTACTTACGGATTACTATTATACTGAGCAACTCCCGCGGGCAACTTTACTGGCGAAGCATGCTTCATGTGGCAATTCTAATCGCGTTGCTCCAGTCCGTATGGCGCTTTATATATTTCGACAATGATACTATCAATAAGATATTAAAAGTATGAGCCATTTAAAATGTTTTTTTATAATTGTAAGTGTTGCTGAACTTTTCTGCTCTGTATTGCTGAAAAAGCAATTTCTAATCCTAATTTTGAATTTAGAAAATTGAGAATTTTGGAAATAAAACAATATTTTGGCTAGTCCATTGGTGCAGTAGTTAGTGAAAGTGACTGTTGCGTCGAAGGTCTTGAGTTCAATTCCCATTCAGAATAAAGATTTGTGTGACGAGCATAAATATGTGTTCTGTCTTGGTGTAAAAATGTCTATAGCAGATAATTTTTTGAGATATTTCCACTATATGTACGTTCGTTTTGTACTAAAAGTTCGTTTTCATATTCCTACTATAATTCCCTTAACGCTTAAATCCTTTTCATTTTATTAATCTCTTTCATCTTTTCTCCTACGCCCTCTATTTACACATGTACATCTGCAATTTCTGCTAAATTTCTTATTTAGTTCTTAGGATTTCATGAAGGCTTTCCATTGTAATCCATTTACAATGTTAAGTCAATTTGCATCCCCTTGCGATATTAATGAACTTTGAAGTGGTTTCAAAGATAATGCACCCGGACACGGAAGGTGGCACCTCTGCAATCCGCGGCCTAATGCAACTAGCGCTCCTCTAATGGATCCTAATCATATTATACATCGTGCATACATTTACATGCACAGACACGGTTACCGGTAATGACTATAAACCACAACGTACCCTGATTCGTAAAGGAAACAGCCGCTTAGGTCCGATATTTTAGACTAAAGGGTGACAAACACGCAAAACAAATAAGATAAAATTAGAAACTCATTACATGACTGCAGATCGGCACAGTTAAACGCAACAAATAAAGAGATACACGGCATTCTCTCACCTGCGTAAGTAAATAAACAGGAAATAATACGGAGAATCTATTCCCGATAATGTTTTCATAAAGGACCGCGAAAACTGAGGAGCAGATTTCCAAAGTGAGCAGCACCCCGCAGTACCTTGTCGGCAAAGCGGCCACGAAATTCAAAGTCAGTTTTCGCATTGACGCCTCACGATTCTATGAAAATAGGGCCGATACCAAAGTCAGGAAACGGTGTTACGACTGCGCGCCATCGATTCCGCGAGCAATTTAAAATCCACTTAAAGACAACCGCAGACTGTTAATCGAAAAGTTTGCGATGAAGCACGATCCAGCAGGAACCTCTAATTGCTTGTATTAAAATAACTGACTGATGTCAAACATATCTAGGGCGGCCGCCGGTGCCTGGCACGGCGCTTCACATGTTAATAATCATTATGATAACATCAAGTATGCGATAGCCGGCTATATTCCCCTCGGCTAGGGTTGCCGCCCCATCCGACCAGTCAATTTATTTATTTTTTATTTTATTTCCCCATACACATTCGGAAAACCTCTTATTAAAACATATTTGACATCGCAAAATAAGGCACGTTATAATATTGAAAAATTAAAATACTAAATTTTTGCCCATGTAAATTTTCAAAAACAAATCATACACGCCTACATCGTTTGTAACTCCAATAGCCCTATGTAACTAATGCCCTGAGCGACGAAATGCAGCTACTGATCCTAATAAATATACACTCGCATTCGTACAGAACAACTTTGACAAACGTCTCCTGTATAGCCCTGCGATAACAAAAAACAAAACATTTCATTATGCTTCCCAGTCTATTTGACGTGTATAATTTAAGTCGTGACAACGGCACTTAAGATTTTTTCATTGACACAAATTTACTGTCATTAACATATTGTGTGTCTTTTGCACATGTGTGCTAACTGGTTATGTTGAAATAATAAGACATTTCCAGTCTGTATTTACTTATCATGTTAATTCAGTATGATTTTGATCATTAACCCATATCATTTGTCATATTTCGCATTTTATTAGAATTGATCATATTACATCATGTGTGGTGTTGTAGTTATGGTCACATTTCTGAGTCCATTGCGATAATAGAGAAGTATTAATTTTTAATAACATATTGTAAAAAATACATTGTTCATTTTACCTATTAGTAAATCTCCAATACATTACTTATGAACCGATACTGTAATGACCGTGATGATTCATTAATATTATTATTATATGTCAGACGCCAGACCCTTTACGTGGTACGTAAAGAGCATTACCTACCAAATAGACTTTTAACCTGTTTTTTCTACATTCATCACTTTCTTCACACTTTCATTTGCGCGTTGGTTCGGTTTCATCCTGGATTAGGTGTATGGTCACATACATACACTGTGGTTAGAAAGAATAACAAATATTGGAAATATTTTAAAGGTAATATTGGTATATTGTTTAACAACCCTACAGTCGCCCCTGCGCCTTCGCGAGCGGCGAGGCAACGTTTGTACCACTATGGGTATTACGCGATTACTTCACTGTTCCCGGCTGTTCCGAGGAATCCAACAGTTCAATGAACCATGCCAATGCTATTAAGAACTACATATCAAGCTACGTTGCAATATTTTTCACTTCACAAAACCCTTGATAATTTAATATGCATTTATGGATATACATACATCATGCATACTATATAATAAGTGGAGCACACTGTTCATGAAGGAATCTTATTGCGTAATGATTTTTAATAGACGACATTAAGATTTTTTAACAAAAGCTTTTGGTTTTTTTTCTACAATATGTGATGAATTTTTATAGTTTAGTCACATTTTTACAATTTCACCTTCCTTAAAGGCTAGCTACGCACTTGCTGACCCCTGGGTTGCAGGTGTCCATGGGCGACGTCAGTCACTTACCATCAGGTGACCCGTTTGCTCGTTTGCCCCCTATTCTATAAAAAAAAAAACTTTTTAAATTTTAGTTTAGTAAATTGGATGAGATCTTTATTTCGACTCTGTTTGATTTGATTAATAATATACATACTCGTATTACCAATTGTGCCCATTTTTCTCATTACATTTCTTTTCTTTGATATTTCCAGTGTGGTCGAGACGGTTGCTTTAATATAAGGTCTTCAGCAGACAATATTTTTGAGGACTTACGGAGAGGTCTCTTTTTCGAGTAAATTATTGTCGGTTTTTATTAAATAAAGCTAAACATTGTTCTAGCCGTACTTAGTTATTTTGCTTGCTTAATATAATTGAATTCTAGTTCAAAATATATTTAGCACATACGGAGAATGTTTATGTGAAGACATAAATTGAATTATACAACGGACTCACTCCATCATTCACCTGTATGGGTAATGTATGTTTGCACTGAGTAGGTGCCGCCAGGAGGCGCCCACTTATAAACATCGCAACGATTTTACAGTTCGCCGGTTGTTACACATGAACGCTGCAGATCTCCTCGATACTATTTCATTCTATATAAGGCCACGTTCGCATCAAAATACAAATTAAATGTGTATATGGGTTTTTTGTGTAATTCACATAAAAAAGCAATGAATTCGCTCACATATTTCTACAAAGAAGAAACAATAAATATTCAAAGAAAGCAGCAAAGCTACATTCTTTTATTAACACTTAGTTTATAACGCATAAGGCAACCCGCGGCATTTTAATTTTTTTGTATGATTTACTTATGTTTATTTTGCAAGTTGCCATTAAATAAGGTATAATGACATGAACAGTTTTACCATTATCGATTAATGTGCGTTCCTCTATATAAATACTTTTACAACTAGTTCGCCTAATGAATTGCGACGGTGTTTTGTATTGGCTATATTATTATATGTGCCATGGAAAAATAGTTATGTTGCATTAACGGCAACCGAGGCAATGATGTTATTTATAAGTGGTGTGTAAACAGCCCAAGGAAATTATGTATGTTGACGATAGGGACAGCAAATAAACATTTATCGTGTCCAGATACAAGGACCGCACACAGGTTTTTTATTATCCAATATTAAGAGTTAATTTAAGTTAAAAAAAGGGTTTTTTAAGATATTTCATCTAATAATAATAGCACTCGGTGGTCTCTGCCTAAACCGTAAAGGTCCTTACTTGACTATATATTAATACAATACACAATAAAATTGAGTAAATGTTTCGAAAGTCTAATTAAAAATGAAAAAAAATATATATCATACATTTTCGATAATTAATTATTATTGGCTGAATAGGCATACTAAACTGGGACGAAGGAAACGTAAAGGGACCGTCAAAATGTGGAGGTCAAAAGAACCAATTTATTTTAATGTCAGCTGAAAAACAATAATATTAAATAGGATAACTGAGAGTCTAGAGAAGTATCTTCACAACAGTAGAACCAAAACCGCTTAAATAAAAAATCACACATTACTCCTTGTTAAGTGGGTTCTTTCTAACAAATTTTCAAGAGTAACCTTTAAAAGAAATGCACTCATACCTATGACACATATGACACATACATATGTCTAATTAAAAAGTAAACAGCACCCCAAACACTCGCCCCTCTTTACCAGACACCTGGATGTTATAAATGTTACACTAATTAAACGTCAATGCATGTTTTCATATTGTAACGTCTTTGCGGGCGCCACATTAGGCACGTGACTAATATTGTATCTACGCGTATTGATAACTCGGTAGCACATGTATTGATTAATTAATTCTGCTTAACTTCTTCCGTGGACTTAACGTAACTGTAAGTTTAATTGACAATGTGTCTAATATGATTTTTGACCATTTTTCTAACAATTCAAACTCTCAATAGATCACCGAATTTTTGGATTTTATTCACTTGTTTTCGCAAAGTGAAAAAAAAATAGCAGATGCTTAATACAATAATTCCCTCATTCATTTGAACAGATTTCCTATTTTTCCGAACATTGGCAAAACTCAATATTTCGTTTTAACGCTTATCGTGTTAACATATTTTATATAAATAATACATTCATTTTTCTATTTGAATAAATTAAACATTTTTGGCATGAAAGTTCACAACAAAGTACTGGCCGAATATTTGTGGTACGTTCAAACTTCACCGTTTACGAGTTTATATATTCTAAATTTTTTTTTGAATTGAATTTTCTAATTAAATGAAATGAATGAAATTAAACTAAGCAATAATTAAATTATCCGTGATTTCAGCGACAATTTAATTAACCGCTACCAAGCCCATACCTATAGCTCTTGGTCATGTACCCGGAGTATTTTGTATGATATTTCGAAGTTTTATATAATATTGTGATTATTGAAATCCTTAGTTATAGTTCTAAATGAAATGTTTGAAAATTACCGAAACTATTTTATAAATTATATTTTAATTACTGGCTCACTACTGCTCCGTATATAAAGTAATTGATAGAAGTTGCAAAAAATCGCTTTAAGGGATGGGCAAAGATATACAGTATACTTTGTACCTGTGTTTTCTTTTTTCCTATGAACAAAATTTATGAGTATAACATTTTAAAACCTAATAAAATCTGACAAGAATGTGCCGACAAATATCAATAAATGTTTATCTTCGTTATATAAGACCGCGCCTAAATTATGAGCACCAAGTTACCATCCTTCAGTAATATGCAGAACAGAATCATCCAAAGTTACAATGTGCGCAGAGCCGATCGACGAACCTTGGACACCTTTTAAAATGGCGTCAAATGGCGCAATTTCCGACACCACTCAATACTCTTCTCTCGATTATTTTCCGATAGGTTTTCCGACGCAAAGCCGATTACAAATTCAATTTGTTCTCATTTCGTTGTTAAAAATTAAAACCCATATGGCACAAAAAATAATGATCACCTGTGTAGGTACTGATTGCCTTTTTTATACATCTATGATCTTAGACATGTCTGTAGATTTTTCAATATATCAATATTCCAATATTCATTTTGGCTATGTCCATTTCAATGGTTCGCTCAGCTACGAAGCCTTATGTACTTGTGTGTAGGTACCTAATTTACGTAGATGTGAATTGTCATGACTTTAACACTTGGACTGCGCAGCCCCGCTATATGTGCTGATCTATAACCCTATTTGCTAATATGATAACATACATGCTTATAAAAGCAAACGTTTTTGTATCAATTTAAAATTGCTACAATAAGACATGGCAAAGCAACTAAGTTCGCCATCAAAGAATCCTCAACCTGCAAAAAAACATATAGATCAAAAATATTAAAGGTATAAAGCGCTCCGAAAGTAATAAATTATAAAGCGAAAAAGAAACTTAACTACGATTAACACTAAGCACTAATTGCATTGCGATGGACAGCAAACTTTTTTTTTTCAGAGCGAACTCAGTAATTAATTTATCTAATATTGCCGTTATAACGGTGTTCCATGAAAGCATTCATATTTACACTATTTTCTTCACCTGTGACCCATTATTGCCTTTCTCGTAAAATGTCATAATAATGTTTCTAATAAAAAACATTATCTACCCATTTCGATAACTAACGAGGTAGATTTTTGTTGTTGACAGCATTTTTTATCTTGCAATATTAATTTTCAGACTATTTGTAAACCTGAACAATAGAAGTAAAATAAATGTAAACAATAGATTAAATACAATATAACGCTGTTTTAAAAAGCAAAAGTAGAAAAAACCTTGGGAAGTAATAGATCGACAGTGAACCAAGTATTATATGCTATGAAGAAAAGTATGAAACGTAAGGATATGTGAATTTTAAGAGCAAGATTATCAGAAGAATGTAAAAAGTGAGTAAATAAGAAAGATTAACATTGGATTAAAAATTAGATGGATGTAATAAAACAGTGTTTTATAACAGTTCGTATAAAACAATGATAAAACTTTCGTATCTCTATTATTGTGAATATTATTATGAATATATTATTATTATGAATGACACTATATTATTATGAATGACAATCTTCATTTCATTTCTGTTTACTTAGCCGATTTTCATAAAGACCAGGAAAATAAATTCGGGAAAACTCAAGATTAGAAAAACCAATAAAGTAGAAAGATAATTCCAGTGCAAGTAAGACGAAAGATTTGCAAAACACTAAATTCAATATTGGTAAAGTACATTCTACTCGACTTAGACAAACAAATATCTCCTAGAATTCACGTATGCTTAACTTTGTTCAAGTAGCATCCTAAAGCCATGAACGATAAAACTGAGCTACCACTGAGCTAACGATTTGAGTCTTAGTCAGAATGCTTGGATCAAATGAAAAAAGGAGGGTAAGACAGTTAAAATAATAATTCAATTGTAAAACATACCAAAAATAGTCCGTGATAGCAAATATAAAGCGGTGGACGACAAGTTGATGAACAAAAATGCTACGTGATTCATGGTCACGGATTCGTGAACTACATGTCGACTCACCTCAGCAAAAACTTGACAAAAGATGCATAAATGGATTGCAGATTATCAAAAAGAGTCAGAATTATTTCTCCTAGACGTCCTAACACATCCTATCACTCATAAAATCTCCTATATAAAGTTACAAATGATATATATTTTTACTTAGCTTCTAGATGTTAATTATATTTTGTGAATATTTGTCAGTCAGGATAAATATTTAAATAAAAACAAGACCTTTGGATGGCCTAAAAATATTTTTAGGACAACAATGGGAGCGTAAATGCATAATAATCAAACATTGTCACCAGGCGTGGGCACGAGTCAAAACAATGGCACACTCAATCAACGACATACCGCTGAAACGGTCGGACTCAAAATTTCATAGCCCTACGTTTAGGAATTCTATACATAAAAAATGGAAGAAAAAGCATCGGGGCGGGAGGCAGGCCTACCTGATTCGCCACCCTCCACCCGGGTACGTACATCGGCTACTTTTTCATCTGTTTGGTTCAGCTGAGGCAGGATATTAATGAATTTCCTCACCGGAGCAGCGCGTGATTAGTTCGTTAATTTGATTAGGTTGCTCCTCCGGATCGCGGATAGCTATTGTCCGCGGTTACTCGCTGCGCGATGGACGGCGCACGGCTTTGTTAGTTCACCCGAGCCTTGTTAGCGTCGCACTCTAACCGTTGGAATAATTAGTGACGCGCTCAAGAATTCAGCTAGACTGTAATATAATAAATACAATACGAAATTCAAGACTTTTTAGGAGGTGATTGCGAAGCAGTGTTGGCACTATGGAGATCTATGGCACTCGATATGAGCAGGTGATCGCGAGATGCATATTCTTAAAACTTAGAAATAGCACTTGTTGGTTTTCTACGAGTACGTAAGGATATTATAGATACAATGGGGAAGACATACTTCCGGCTGCCTGTAAGCGGCAACGTCCGCGATCGACGCGATCGCGATAACTTATATCTATCTCTTTTTATCTCATTACAGACGCATGCGCAGCAAAATAACCATAGATGTATTATAGAGTAGGGAAGACATACGGCTGCCTATAAGCGGCACATAGAGTTATTAAGTATAGAGTAATTTCTGATTATGATGACTTTCTGTAATTTCGAAATACAGTTTTGTCGCTAGTCTCGGTAAATTTATTAACAACATCTGGTAATACTACTTTGCTTGATATTATGCGAGGTGCAGCATTTGATAGTAATATTTTTAAAGTTGTATATCCATCAGTATTATGATATGATCCAGCATCAAAGAGATCACTACAAATTCTTAAAGTTTTTATTATGGAAAATTTTTCAATAGCATTCGTCCATTTTGTCTTTAAATCATTATCCTTAGGAAATGTAAAGGAAAAAGATTTGACTGGCTCCTCTAATCTACGTATAGTATATCTATTGTTACCTAAAAAATCGAAACTCCATAACGTTGGTATGTAACTAACTGGTAATTGAAACTTTTCAATTAGCTTCTTCGAGCGAATTAATCATAAAGCGAAATTTAATAGCCCGCATCTGGAGCGAGAGTTATACTCGTACGTTCAAATTAAAATTCCCTGGTTCCAAATACGGAATAAAAACGATATCCATTAAATACTATGTATTATATTTTGTGCCGTTTAAAATCAGTTGTACAGCTTAATTCACGCGTAACGCGACGCCATTTCACGAGGTACATTTTTTCCTTACCGTGCCAATAAGCGACTAATTAGAAGATGTACGCTCGCCCACAAAAGTTTCACGAGAAAAATAAGGATTCGTAACAATAATTTGTTGATGTATAGTGAAGGAGAATGGGCCTTTATTTTGGAGTAACAGCTCAAGCCGCGCGTCTGTGGGCCCGTACGCTTACACGATGCATTTCGGTACGATTTTTATGGCCCTCCCATGAAGGGAGCAAGCGGACCGTTGAGTGAGATATAAATCAACCTCATATTGTGATTTAGCAAGCCTCGTTATTGTAACAATACCCCATATTTACATATAAAACATTATTTTAGAGGCTTATTTATCGTTTTTTGTAATTCAATATGTTTCGAATCGTGTAAATACTCGTTCTCCGAGTACTCCGCATGAATTTATACCGAATACAATTCTTTTTGTTCCATTTCTTATTTTATTGTTTGCGGTTTCCTGCCTACGTTTCCATTTTAAAATAACTGGTGAATATACCATAGCGTTGAGTAAAATTACGATGTTTTAGTAGGTTTATGGCGATAATATGCAAATTGCCTTAGCTCGCTCCGCGAAATTTAATGTAGCCCCCTTTAAAACGTTACATTAAAATATATGTACCTATGTATATCTGAAAATTTATTACAAGTATAAAACTATTTGTATGTGTGATTATTCAACATTTTACAAGTTATATTTGTGATTCATTTTCTCGGTATCGAAGTGGCTCCCCTTAGACACCGCGTCAACTCGAACCGAAACATAATTTGAAACGGGACGAATTTGTATAACAATAAAAAACGAATGATGCCATCTGTCGTGACGCTCTAAGCGAAAACGGCTACTGTTACTGTTATATAGAGTTGATAATTGCGTGTTGCATCCATATGAATGGACAAATATCTTTTCTTTATTATTATTAATTACTCATCAGCCACCTGTTATTTTATAACCAATAATTACTTAACGTCACGGACCCGGGTAATGGAGATATTCCGTTGGCTGCGTTGTTGAAAATTATTCTAATTGTTTTAAATTTTCGTTAGGAATTCAGCGCCTACCTACGTAATGTCGAGCCGCGAACAATAGGGCTCCCGCTGAAATTTGTTGTTATTAAAAATGCTTTAATTTATAACAACGGGGAACAAAAGCGTCACTGCCGCCACCACTCGCTACAAATTTGCTAAAGCGCCTGCCATTATTTTTTCACTTGAAACTTTTTAAACGAACCTTTTCACACAGTACCTGCCTCAATTAAAACTATTCCACGTATGTTTTTCAATGTGTTTACAGAATACAAAATATTTTTTTATTCGTCGTATGAAAACGTGACTTGACGTCGTAGTTTTTTTGTCATGTATAATTGTTCTCGTTGTCATTTGCACTACGGCATATTCAAGTGTTGATATAGTAATCATGATTGTCGTTAATAAAATGAGGCTGTGGGTATACAGTGCAGGTGGTGTTACTCCTTGGGAATTGTACATACAATATAACATCCTATATTTTCAAGCAAGCAAAATATAGAAGCAAGTTTTTTCGGCGAGCATCCCAAATGAAAAATTCACCGCAAATCTGTAGCATTTCTATATTTGTCTTTACATTATGCCGACGACACGCGGCGACCTCCGAGTCTTAAATATAAATAACGGCTGAATGTCCTTGTGTGCGTGTGCGATTTGTATATTTACAATGCACGAATAACATTTACAAGCGCAGCGAACAATACAGACGATTTGAGACTGTTGCGTAGTGCACAAACTCAGCTAGTTCAAGCTATGAACCACAAACATCAAAAGATCAATCAATCGAAATATTAAAAAACATTCAATTGAAATAGAGCCACGGAATTCCTTTAAAGTTAACAGAACGACCATGTCACAAAACATTGATTTGTGGCATTCACAAATTAAAGATTAGTATGCTTTACTTTAATAGATTAATAATAAGTACGCCTATTATATCCCAAAAAGTAGGAAAACAGTGGGTAACCTAAAGGCTATAATAGAATTACCTAAAACTGAGTTATGTCATGCGGAACTGCTAGAAAATCTATTTAGCGACACGCGATAGCCCGAAAACTAGTATTAAGCATAAAGTAGAATACAAAATGACCGCTGACTCTTCCATCTCGATTTACTCGCCCAATTTTTGCTCGCGATTCCTTCTCCAATTCCATTTTGAAACGACAAATTTCGAATCTAACTCTTTTTCGGTAAAACATCGCTTAAAATTAAATTAAATCAATAAATAATCTAGGTATAAGTAACTACCCCAGCATTGGGTTATGTATTCTTATCGTACTCGAAGTCTAAAATGCGGACCATACCTCCGGCTAGGTACGACTTTTTTTTTATGACATTTATATCTTAATACAGGGAACATTTTTTTTCATTGCTCTCTCTTATTCATGGCTAAATGCCGCCGTAAATGGCTATTTCCTTATTAAGTATGCAAGTGGTCAAATTTCAAAAGTTGCATGAGCCACGGCATCAAATTTGAGATTTGGACGTACTAATTGTATGTGAAATAAAGCCACCTTTATTTCACATATAATTAGTCACATATAATCACAGGATTGATTAAGTGGGGAATAATAACGTGACATCGTATAATGTAGGAATACTTGTATACATAATTAACGAGATCTAACAACGGTCTTACCTAGGTAGACAAATTCACGTCACATTATCCAGTTTATTTTTCGTATGCACTGACGTTGAACATTGGTACAGTTGTTTCTCGTGTTCGGTAATTTTTAGATAACTATTATCGCATTTTAATAATTCTTCTCGCTGTTCCGACCCCCAATAGTAAGTGGCGCACAGCTCGTTTCGAACAAATGTTCCTATCAAACGAATTCAAGGATGCCCAAAGGATTAGGAAGCTGAAGTGGCAGTGGGCTGGTCACATCTGTCGCAGAACCGATAGCCGCTGGAACAGACGTGTTCTGGAGTGGAGACCGCGACTTGGCAAACGTAGTGTAGGACGCCCTCCAGCTAGGTGGAGTGACGACATACGCAAAGTGCCTGGTAGTGGTTGGATGTGAAGAGCTGAAGATCGAGCTCAGTGGCGTGCTATTGGACAGACCTATGTCCAGCAGTGACCGGGAGTAGGCTGATAATGATGATGTTGATGATGATAAACGAATGCATTTAAAAATGAAACGTCAGTGAGATGAACGTCTCTTAAATCTATGGCACGCGTGATGTAGCTATTTTAATTTCAAATTAACGCAATAAATTTAAATAATGCGTAAACACGTGTATGTGTACTGTTGTTAGGTTGACAGTAATGCGTCGCGCGACTATGCGGCTCTAGTCGAGCGAGCGTTGTTTACGTGCTAATGTGATATTACGACGCCGCGGCGTAGCCGGTGCTGTGCTACCGCCTTATACATTAAATGCATGAAATATGCTCTGATTTGAAACAATGGGAAAATATATACATAATAACATCAATGAATAACAATGGAGTATAAATTATCATTTAAACTGTTGTATATTTTTAAAATATTATAGCCCTTGTGTTTTGTACAAAACATAAGCGGAGCGTATAATTTGTTTGGTAGAACATTGGTTAATGGTACGGGAACACGTCGGGTGCGGAACGGCAATACACTGCTCTCCTCGAGCCTGATGTGGACGGTCGATATAACATTTATATTGAGTCCAGCTTGGTTTTATATGTTTTGGTTGGGTTTCAAAAAAATCCCGAACTAATTTAGATAATATCATATTAAATGAGAAACCTTTAGCATCTGTTGAAACAATTTCAACCCGTTCTATAGCATGCCCGTATAGGACAAAGTTTTAAACGGACATTGTCCTGATTTTGACCAACTTACATAACATTGTAAAATTGTAACGCTATTTGAGAGTACGTGCTTTTAGTATGTAAGTACTTTATTGGTTCCCATTTAAGTGTTCTATTGTAAATTATATCTACTTTATAAGTAAAGATGTGCAAAATATAAAAAAAACAGTTATCGTAATTCTCATCAAAAGAAAACAAGCGTACTAACAAAAAAACAATTCTCGACACAATACACAAAATGAATTCCGTTTGTAGTCCCCAACTTATTGAACATTTCCGAGTTAGTTTCGACAGTGCCCATTTAAACAAATATAAAAGCCAGTACGCGGCCACCTGTTGATCCACACGGAGAGATACCGAAATAAACGCGACGTGATTGGTTCGCTCGCACATATATATTAACCTAGATTGGCGTATATTTTTTACAATATAGCCTTCAATAGTAAACCTATATTAAGTTAATAGGTGGGCGTATTCCGCAGCACTGAAGCAATATATTTCAAGCAGTAGTCGCTCATCAAAACTAGGGTTGTCGCTGTGCTAATTAATAGATACAGAGCGAAATTGTTGTTTGTTATCTCAAAAGCCTTGTTTTTTACTGTATAATAGGGATATTGGTCGATACATCTACTTTTGCCTAAAAGTATGTCGTTTCCCATCATTGTGACGTGTAGCGTTCTTAGCCTATAGCATGGATAATATTACTGCAACCTGTCACTGACTGTACTCAGGAAATGGGCTAACTGAAAATGCCCGTCTAACTGATCTGACTGAAATTATATTTGAACGTTAGATATGTCTGTTCTAAAGTAATATATAAACTTCCAGACTTGATTTTTCATAAAAGTGCTTTAAATGAATCAACAAAGATATACGTTATAAAAACAACGGTAATATGATCACCATAAAAAATCAAGCTATTTTATTTGCAAAATCTTACATAATAACACGCGAGGGAATATTTAAACCAAACTCCAAGTACCTAGTAAAAAGATCGACATTAAATGGAGAAACATAGAACCTTATTTCACTTTCGATTTCACCGCAACCGCTACGCTTACCCATTACTCTAATTATTCTGCAACTATTTTTAACACAGAACTAACGGAATGAGTGTAAAACAAAAAATGCGGATCTGAGGCAAGTCGACACAAAAGGAGCTAATAGGCCACTTGTTTGATTCCACGCTGATTTAATTCGTAACACTCTGGGTCCAAGCTCAAATAGTAAAATCGGTTTACGTTAAATAGGTGTAAAATTACTAAATTGGTTGTTGTGAGTAAGCGTTTTGCGATGCTCCGAATTTGCGTCATCTTGTATTTTGTTTAAAGCGAAATTATACGTTGTACACCAAGATTGAGAAGTAGAACAGTATTTGATCGTTGAGCAATGAGGATAGACAATATCATTATAGACAGTGCGGTGTGCAATTGTGGGCAGTTTGTGTTAAGGCATTTCTGCGCGGCGGACAGCCCTGCTCCCGCCCGGCATACACGACTACCGTTTTCGTTCGTGAAGCTCTTGCGCACGATCGCCTTGTAGATGATTTTTTCGTGATCGACCCGTTCATTGTTCGGTAGCATTTATTGGATTGAAATTGTTTACAACCACCGTGCGGTCAACGCGGGTTTCCCTCACGTCGCCCCATGATGTATTAGTACGTTGTGCCACACGTATCTATAAAAGCTGTCATGTCATGCACGCGCGTTTTGCCCTTACGGCCACCGCATACGGTCGTTAATGGCGTGTAAGCTCGTGACAGCACGTAAGATAGTGTGTGGTCCACTGTACGGTTAACAAGCCATACGTGCCTCGACGTTCGTGTTTTGGGCGATATTTTAATATGGCTATTGGACATCGCCGATTTGGGATTAACTTGACAACGTGGCACTACATGTATGGTATTTAATCGTTCTTTTACTGGCTCGAATGCCATCGATATTCCGCTACTGCGCTTATTTTATTGCTTTAGTTAATAGATTATTTGTCACATATAATATCGAAATTGACTATATTCCTATTAGACACTGACACAATTATATTCATTTGGAAACTCTAACTGTATAACTCTATATCACTAACAGAATTTGTGGTGTGTTTTCAAATGTCATATTTTTAATTTTCAATATGTAACCTGCATATGTGCGGATATGTAAATATGTATTTGTATTTGCATAGTTTTCACCCAACTGCATACATTTTCACTTACTCACTTTCAATTACCTTTGATAAGCTTGAACTGTCAAGTTCTTCATAAAAAAGATACGTAGGAAGATAAAATGCGTATCTCCATCATTTTTTTTCTCTTTAAATTAATAATGCTCGTACTTGTGATTATGAGACAAATAAATATATACGTATCATTTGTGTCGCTCTTTCTCTCTCTCCTTCTAAGCTTCTTTGTGATTCGTTTACTCAATGTAGAGGATTGTGGTTCCTTTGTGTTAGCACCTTGATGTTTCGCCATACCGTTCTGTCTTCAGCGATGTGTGGAGCATCTTGAATAGCGTTCTGCGTTCTGTGCTCTTACTTATTCAGTCCATCGTCTGAGGCTCCGAGCACAACATTTGTACCGCTAAGACTAAAAGAAGTACTCCTTGTAAGTACTTCTACTTTTATTTCTGTAGTTTTACTGTTTTCGAAATTTAAATATTAATTCATAAGATACAAAACTGGTTTACTTTTAACATATTTTCCTAAATCGTTTGATTATTCAAAAATATGTAATGTAGACACAGTCTACGTACGTATATCACGTTTGAAAAGTAATAGTGAAATGAATTTTAACGATGTATTGGAGTGCTAGGAATCTTCGATCTCCACCACTTATTACATTGTTAATACTGCCGTTGCCGGAGGTGGGCTTCCACTGCTATCGGCCAGGCATCCATGTGCTCTCTATACAGCACACAATACAACGATTTCTGTACGAATGTACAAAAGAAAAAAACGAAATGCAAAATATTTTCAGTTCGGTACACTTTCGGCGAATTCCGTTCGTAGTGAGAATAAACGGTGTTACAGTTGCAGAAATGTTTACCGCATTTGTGCGTTGCGGTCCCTGTACTATATGTTCCCACGGGGTTTGAATTTACAGGTCAATATAATATCTAATTATAGTTTTGAGACATTAATATTCTTTAATTATGATTTGTAAATAAAATTTAGCTTAGCGGCACCCGGACTACAATAGCTAACGATGTTAATAAAATCGAAGACGTCCTTGCAAAATGTTGAAATCTTAATTAAATAATTTGTTACGTTACAATCATAATTAATAATAGTTAAATAAGAAAACGTAACATCACGCATGTGATCCCCGTGGGGTTAGACAGAAGAGTTTAGTTCACCCCCACGTTTCACCTGTTACGCTTACGTTCCACATTGAGTTCCAGTTCCACAGTCGCTGAGCTTATTGCCGTACACCAGGCAGACTTCGAATCACTACTAGAAATGTCTACTAGAAAATCTAATATAGAAAATCCAATAGTACCCGAGCCGGGATTTGAACCCAGGACTTCGCGATCGGCAGTTTCGTTTGCATGAACTCGACCAACGAAGCAGCCGTTAATGATTGTAGTATTTCTTTTCAATAATCTTAATTTTATATGGCTTGTACGTATAACTTTCCAGGTATAACAGGCCTCGCTAAGGCTGCATGCTTCGTATAGGTAAACTTTAATAAATCGTCCAGTAAATTAATACGATTATAGCAACTATGGCTGAATTAAAATTTAGCGAATTAATAATTTCCGTGTTCAATAAAAGCACATTAAATGTTTAGATGGCAATGGCGACAAAAGTCTTTATTAACGGCATTACATTTGAGGAGCGTTTTATTGCACTTGTCGGGGCGGGTGTACGTGCCTTGCGCGGCCTTTCGACAGCACTTAATGCATTTATGCAAACTACGGTAAATATCTCGCCTGCACCAACTAGTCGCTTGTTCTCCTTTTTAGCGCTTTGTGCGCCACGCTCCTTGTAAGTGATTAGTTTCTAAGTAATAAAGCTACGATACCCGTTTGTTTATGGCCCATTGCCAGCAAACACCTGAAATTGGATTTAATTATCTGAACACGACTGTTATATTATTATAGGTATTACCACGCCAAGTCCCTTACAGGACAGGCAAAAGGCAACGTAAGTTAAATCTCTATCCTTAAAGACAACGTTCTTCTACGTATTATATCATGTAATATATAACATCTATGGTGTTTTCTTTTCACTTTGTTACCATATAGATGAGGGACTTACAACTCATCAAATTCGTGTTTTAGCTACAGCAGCCACAAAATATTCCATAATTAAACCTGCGTTTGGTCAGCAACACCAAAGTCGTGTTGCTAACCATAAAATACGTAACGTAACGTAACTTCACGCTTGTAATCCCCGAAGAGGTAGGCAGACGAATGCAGAACACTCCCACCTTTTACCGGTTACGTTTACGTCCCACTATGGAATA